>JAJSOF020000009.1:145209587-145287087 GCA_025594305.2 Periplaneta americana
TTTCTGTTTCCTACATGTGATTTTAAAATCATGATCGTTCCTACCATAGTACGTTGGCTTTTTTAACCGAGCCGTTATGTCTATCCATGCTTTCTGACTTAGATATGCTCTATACAATGATGCTATTCTAGTTTTCTTACGTCGATGATGATGATCATCATTGTTGTTATCGTCATCACCATCGCCATTGTCGTCATCATCATCATCGTCAACGTTTTGCCCTACTTTAAGATAAATGTTAGATAATCCCATGTGAAACATCAGACTTATCTCTCTAAATACCATATCGTTATTACCAATTCCACCGAGCCAAAAAAGCCGCACAGTTGATACTGCGTTGTTAAATAATCCAATTAAATCCAATCGACGCCACAGTTTTTATCATCATCATTAGGGGTCGGATGTTGATGACCTCAAAATCTACTTAAAATGATCATTAAACTAATGGAATAATGACATAAGATTAAAAAAAAACGACACTTAAATATTATTCACCGTACTAGCACCACAACTTCTTAAAAATCAGTCACCTTGTTTCAATGACTGCCCTGCAAATCTCGGAGAGCGGAGGCAACTTCCTGGAATTTGGCTAAGATAAAGGAAAAGAACATGCAACAAAATAGAGGTTTTAAGGGAAAATTATAGATTTTAATGAGGATTTACAGTGTGTTTGAATCAAGGGTGGTCCATGTCAATGCCTTCATTCTCCGTCTCCTCCTCCTACCGCGCGTCACTTTTGTTACCAGATCTTCCAGATGAGAGAGTGTGAATGAGAAAACAAATTGTGGGCGCAGCGTGCATTCTTGCAATCTTTGCGTTAAAAATACAGTCTACTACAGTAGACATCCCTTACGAACCATGCTGAGGACACAACGTTCTGTCCAAGACATGGTGAAAGTTTCCCCCTCTTCCAAACATAAATTCTAAAGACATCCTCGTAACGATAAAAGAACAGTAGCAGTCAAAGTCCTCACTGAAACTAAGCTGCTGTCAAGCATTTTATATTACTTCCGTTGTGTGAAGTGAAGCCTTCAGAGGAATGAGGGATGGACTTTAGAGTCTGTTCCAAACTATAAAACTCAAACTTCACTGTTATTCACCTATTCGGTAGGTAATTACTACTGACCTATTTGGTTAGAAAATGATTTAACAGACCTATATGTAAAGAAGAAAGTAAAATGCATTCCAAAATGATCTGAAAGTTCTTCAAAGTATTAAAAATGATCAGAAAATGTCGAAAAAATATAAAAATGACGTATTAGTTCAAAAACGTCAAAAATGCAATATAAGGAATAATTTTTTTACGTTGATATTAAGATAGAAAGGATTTATATATTACTAGGCATCGTCCTAATGTGAAAAATAAGATGACTTTTCATCAACATCCGCCCCTAATCATCATCATCATCGAGATACTACGAAGTGGCTTTAATTTTTTTTTATGTGCAATCACACTTTAATATTACAAAATATCAGCTTTCAACTCTTTCGGCAAGTATCCTTTTTCAATACTTTTGTAACGGTATGCATGTCACAATTCGGTTACTTCTCTTTTTCTTGACATATCTTCCTCCTTTCGGTATTTTTCAAACTTTGAGTACACTCAATGCGAAAACTATTCCAGAGAGAACCTTTTTTTTTTTACCGCACATTGTCACAGTGATGCCATTTGCAGTAAATGTAAAATTATAAGAAACTGACAAAAATCTGGCAGATAAAAATTATTAGTTAAAAAATAATGTCAAATTTTGGACATTCAGGAAAAAAAAAATCAGGGGGGAAACACAAATACAGTAAATCCAACCTAAATGTTTTAATGAACTGAGAAATCATCGAACAACAACCTGTACAAGTTTCAATTGCTTAGGAGCTGAGTGTACCAAAACATTGAACATTTAACATTATGAAGATGGCAGGTATCTGGTCCCCTTAAACGAAACAAAATTAGTTTCAGTAAACTTTCTTACATTCTATTCTTTTGTTGCATCCAACGCTGCGAAGGGATACTGGCATTGCTACGGTTTCGTGAGTCTTAAGGACAGAATTAGAATAATGCGAGTAGGCGGTTGAAATATTCAGATGTTTTGTATTATTAAAGCACTTTCTCGAGCCCCTGAAATTGGTCATAATGTTTATTTCGTGCGGTCATTCTCGGACCACTAATTGGCTAAAAGAAGAGAATTTTTATGCCTTCACAGTGCGGGCAGAGGCAGAATTGGAACACGTACAAAAGCTCCCTTCACGCTATGATATTTATGACGGTTCTTAGTTGTCACGAGATATAAATCAGTTTGGGTGGAATGGTTCAGAATCCTTGTTTCCTGTCCGTAAGTTATTTTCACACAGAAAAAGCTCATGTTCTGTAAAACTACCTTGGCAACTCGTATTTCCAAAGGACACAACCACAGCAGATAATGTTTCTCACTTGTGATAACTCATTATCGATTAGAAACAACGTAGTGCTTAAATGATTAATCCTACGATTGCAATAACAGAGTACAAACGCTTTGTTAATTAAAAGGAGACAAAAGAACAAGCTACTGAGGCTCGCTCTATGCATCCCCAGTTAAAGACAGAGGCTACCGCACGCTGAGCGGTTGTCTTTTGAAGTAAGACGGTCTCCCCAACCTTTTCTGTCCACTCGGGGGATGAGGTAATCTGTTTCCGCTTACTTACTTACTTACTTACAAATGGCTTTTAAGGAACCCGAAGGTTCATTGCCGCCCTCACATAAGCCCGCCATCGGTCCCTATCCTGTGCAAGATTAAGCCAGTCTCTATCATCATACCCCACCTCCCTCAAATCCATTTTAATATTATCCTCCCATCTACGTCTCGGCCTCCCTAAAGGTCTTTTTCCCTCGGGTCTCCCAACTAACACTCTATATGCATTTCTGGATTCGCCCATACGTGCTACATGCTCTGCCCATCTCAAACGTCTGGATTTCAAGTTCCTAATTATGTCAGGTGAAGAATACAATGCGTGCAGTTCTGTGTTGTGTAACTTTCTCCATTCTCCTGTAACTTCATCCCGCTTAGCTCAAAATATTTTCCTAAGCACCTTATTCTCAAACACCCTTAACCTATGTTCCTCTCTCAGCGTGAGAGTTCAAGTTTCACAGCCATATAGAAGAACCGGAAATATAACTGTTTTATAAATTCTAACTTTCAGATTTTTGGACAGCAGACTGGATGATAAGAGCTTCTCAACCGAATAATAACACGCATTTCCCATATTTATTCTGTGTTTAATTTCCTCCCGAGTGTCATTTATATTTGTTACTGTTGCTCCAAGATATTTGAATTTTTCCACCTCTTCGACTGTTTCCGCTTTCTGAGGCAAACATAAATGTTGCCAATTCTCCCCTGAATGCTAACACTAACTGCAGTCTTTCTTAATATGTTCAAACAGTTCACAAGTGTTTTTGTTCGCTGTTTGAAAGTCTTCTGTAATTTTATTAGGGAAAAACGTAATACGGCGAACGCAAAGCTCCGCCCACGTCCCCTTTCCACTTTTCCCCTACAAGCTCACCACACATCCTAGCGGGAAAGAGTGGAAATAGGGGTTTAGGGTGGGGTGACATCTAGTGTAGGAAAATGGAACAAAAAGAGTAACGACATCTACGAATCAAAATAGGAACTTCGTCCTGTCAGTCTCTCTCTCTCCCCTCTCTCACTATCTTTCTAGCCTCTCCTTCTCTGTTCTTGCTTCATGTCTCTCTCTTTTTTTTTTCTTAAGACTTCGCAGGAGAGGAGATTCGATCCGAGAAAGTTCGTAACTAAACCTAAACGCACGGTTTTTGTTCACGCTTTAGACCTCTCGGCTACCGAGGCGAGTTGGGGGTACAAGGGAAAATGAATGTATTTATGTTTAAGGGAACTGCCATAACGTATTGTAGAAGGGGACAATGACCGAATAGCGTGGGTAGAAACTGGTGGGCTTGTGAATGTCGCTTGGTAGGGGTTGACAACGGGGGTGGCATAAGTGTTAACGCGCGGAGCTTCATTGTGTCCGTGTCCAACTTCGTGTACAGACGTAACCACGTGTATAAATGATGATCCGTACCGAAGACGTGTACTTCTTCCTGAAAATGTCCAGGGAGAATTTGAAGGCGGATACGGTAAGGTACTGTGAGGAGCATGGACTACTTGCTAGTCATTACGAGTGTCCAACCTGTGGGAAAAAAAGACTATTGTGTTACTTCGAGGATGTGCAAAGTTAACAGGTGAGTGTTGTTTAATGAAAACCACATTACATTGTGTTGTGTTGTGTCAGTACATGTTGTGGACAGTTGTCTAATGCGTATTACAATGTGATAGGCAAACCACATTACATTGTGTTGTGTTGTGTCAGTACATGTTGTGGACAGTTGTCTAATGCGTATTGCATTGTGGTTGTGGACAGTTGTCTAATGCGTATTACAATGTGGTAGGCAAACCACATTACATTGTGTTGTGTTGTGTCAGTACATGTTGTGGACAGTTGTCTAATGCGTATTGCATTGTGGTTGTGGACAGTTGTCTAATGCGTATTACAATGTGGTAGGCAAACCACATTACATTGTGTTGTGTTGTGTCAGTACATGTTGTGGACAGTTGTCTAATGCGTATTGCATTGTGGTTGTGGACAGTTGTCAGTTGTCTAATGCGTATTACAATGTGGTAGGCAAACCACATTACATTGTGTTGTGTTGTGTCAGTACATGTTGTGGACAGTTGTCTAATGCGTATTGCATTGTGGTTGTGGACAGTTGTCTAATGCGTATTACAATGTGGTAGGCAAACCACATTACATTGTGTTGTGTTGTGTCAGTACATGTTGTGGACAGTTATCTAATGCGTATTGCATTGTGGTTGTGGACAGTTGTCTAATGCGTATTATAATGTGGTAGGCAAACCACATTACATTGTGTTGTGTTGTGTCAGTACATGTTGTGGACAGTTATCTAATGCGTATTGCATTGTGGTTGTGGACAGTTGTCTAATGCGTATTACAATGTGGTAGGCAAACCACATTACATTGTGTTGTGTTGTGTCAGTACATGTTGTGGACAGTTATCTAATGCGTATTGCATTGTGGTTGTGGACAGTTGTCTAATGCGTATTACAATGTGGTAGGCAAACCACATTACATTGTGTTGTGTTGTGTCAGTACATGTTGTGGACAGTTATCTAATGCGTATTGCATTGTGGTTGTGGACAGTTGTCTAATGCGTATTACAATGTGGTAGGCAAACCACATTACATTGTGTTGTGTTGTGTCAGTACATGTTGTGGACAGTTGTCTAATGCGTATTGCATTGTGGTTGTGGACAGTTGTCTAATGCGTATTACAATGTGGTAGGCAAACCACATTAGATTATGTTGTGTTGTGTCAGTACATGTTGTGGACAGTTGTCTAATGCGTATTGCATTGTGGTTGTGGACAGTTGTCTAATGCATATTACAATGTGGTAGGCAAACCACATTACATTGTGTTGTGTTGTGTTGTGTTGTGTTGTGTTGTGTCAGTACATGTTGTGGACAGTTGTCTAATGCGTAATGCATTGTGGTTGTGGACAGTTGTCTAATGCATATTACAATGTGGTAGGCAAACCACATTACATTGTGTTGTGTTGTGTCAGTACATGTTGGGGACAGTTGTCTAATGCGTATTGCATTGTGGTTGTGGACAGTTGTCTAATGCATATTACAATGTGGTAGGCAAACCACATTACATTGTGTTGTGTTGTGTCAGTACATGTTGTGGACAGTTGTCTAATGCGTATTACAATGTGGTAGGCAAACCACATTGTGTTGTGTTGTGTCAGTACATGTTGTGGACAGTTGTCTAATGCGTATTGCATTGTGGTTGTGGACAGTTGTCTAATGCGTATTACAATGTGGTAGGCAGTGATCCATCGAAGCGGGACAGATAGTAGAGAGAGACAGTAGAGAGAGAGCATGCGAGCGAGGTGCCGAGCGGAGCGGGTGGGGATAACTTCCCCTACTGGCATTCGCCGTAATACGTTTTTGCCTTTTATTATTATTATTATTATTATTATTATTATTATTATTATTATTATTATTATTTTTCGTGGAGTATATTGTAAATTACTTAGTTGTTCACAACCCCAAGATAGCAATGATAGATGAACAGCAATTTTAAAGACATAATTAACTTTATTAGGACAATAATATAACCCTGCCCAACCCCATACCCATCAAGGGAGTTATGTTGCAGGCTATCAAATCAGCCATGCAGTAAGAAACATGCAGTGGAGGAGCTCGCAGCCTCATATGGACACGTTGTGTTACGATTTCCTCCATACCACTGTGTTCTAAATCCTTTGGGAATGTTAAATGTTATGTTTTATTTAACGACGCTCGCAACTGCCGAGGTTATATCAGCGTCGCCGGAGTTCTTTTACATGCCAATAAATCTACTAACATGAGCCTGTCGCATTTAAGCACACAAACGCCATCGACCTAGCCCGGGATCGAACCCGCAACCTCGGGCATAGAAGGTCAGCGCTATAGCAACTGCGCCAACCTGGCCGACCTTTGAAAATGATCTGGCATCAACTGAAGTCTAATGTTAGGAAAAACGATATTATCGCGACTTGAGTCTAGTGTGTTAACTTCTGCGTGATGGAGCTGCAACAATCGGTCCTCATAATTGGTCCTCCTGTGTTCAACATGAAATTAAAACGGAAGGGAATTATATGAAGCACGACAGAGACAGTAAAAAAGAGAGATTTGTGATTCATTAAGGAGAGAGTGACGACGAATAGAGGTAAGAGAAGAAAAATGTCATATTTTATTACATAACATTTCAGATTTCGCTGCGAATTTAGACACGAAACACAAATTGACAATATTCTTTCGGTGTTATTATTATTATTATTATTATTATTATTATTATTATTATTATTATTATTATTATTATTGATATAGTCTAAGTATGAAAATATATTAGTTTGAAGAAGTTGACCGTACAATGATTCTATAACGGATTTATGCACACAGTAACTCAAAATTAACCATTCATTAATTCGTGATTGATTGAATTAAAGTACAATTTGTTGTATAGAAATAAATATACGATTGTTTCATATCCACGTGGCGAAGTCAATGTAAAATGTGACAACTGCGCGCCTAGAAATTTCCGCACGCGTCCGGGGGGTGGACCGTGCGGCTAAGTTCTTCTAGCATCAAAAGAGACCGACTGGGGATCCTTTGAAAAATCCTACTACGACTCTGTATAGAAACTGGGGTGGTAACGCTGTGAACTAAGCTACTCCAATATTGTTATGAATTGAAGAATGCTTCTACTACACTGTTTTTAGAAATGAAAATATTACACTGCCAGATGTTATTAGTTATTGCCAGGCTAAAGCTACGGTTTGTCTACGGCGATCTTCGCTGGGATCTTCGCTGGGATTCTGTCTCGTTGCTTTGATGTGTATGGTTTCTTTACAGCGATGAACGTCAACGAACATCGCTGGGCTCGACGAACATCGTCGGAGTTTGCCTTGGAGGCAAAAACCTGGCGATCATCGCCGAGAAACCAATTGAAGAGTACAGGGGAAAAAGGGGGGATGTCCACTTTCAGGCAAAATTCAGATTTCCATTCGCATATATACTTCATATGAAGTGAATTCATTCTACACTTAGAACAAGGGAAGAAAGTTCTTAGTCACAGAATAACTGCTGGTTAAATTCTCAGTATTATGTTCGGAATGATAGAGTTTCACATTTTAAAATTGGTTTCCTGAGAATTGTTTAAAAGTGGACATCCCCCCTTTTTCCCCTGGACTCTTCAATTGTAAAATTACAGTAAGTCATGAACTAAATCATTTTATAACATGTCTTTCCACATTATAAATACCATAATGGCGGTAGAACAGAAATCTTCCTGCTATTTCTGCACTAATGAAGACGAGATATTAATTATCTATGTCTCTAAACACAAATCCCTGTTCGACATGAGCCAAAATGAAGAACCAACATAAACAATAACACATCTATATTTTGCAACAACCAGAACTGTTAATAGAATAGAGTAAAGTGATTCATAATTGACGGACACACACGATGCGGCAGATTTAGCTACTGAAGCAAAAGTTTGAGTGTGAAATAGTAAGTGAAGTGGAATGCCGAGCAAAGGAAAGAACTGCAACAACCTCCTTCTCACATTATTTTTTTATTTGTAAAACTATTTCCTAAATAAATGCTCCTAAATGAAAATAATATCATTGTAAAAAGTAAAAATAAAGTGTTTATATCACTGGTTTTTTCTTAAAGTTATTGCTTATCTTTCAGCTGGTCTTATTGGTTCGTGAATAAATTTTGTCGGTAATTTTACAATATCATTTTCAATTAAACTTAAAACAAAATGAAATTGTTCGGGAGAAAGACTGAAATATTCCTTAAAATTGGTGGGATCATTTTCAAGATGTCTTAATATCAATGAATTAAAAGAGCCCTCTGTATATCTATTTCTAAACATGACATTAACTACTTTCAAGATCCATACTTGTTTTTCAAGGCAAAACTTATAGCCTATTATAAGGTTAACATATTGATCAGACATGGTCAACTAGGTCTATATAAAACAATTTACTATCCACCTACGAAGTTCGCCGGTAAAGAAACCACTCTCTGACGATGAAAACAGGCGATTTCAATCATCAGCGTTGGTCGTTCGGCGAAGATCGTTGTAGACAAACCATAGCTTTAGGATTCGGGACACTTTAGCAACTAATGTACGCACAACTTGACTATAGAGTTCCTTGACGTCATCAGTTTTGTACTCAGTAATTTTATTGCTCTCTAAAGGTGTATGGGATCCGATTTCTTCTTCTTCTTTTATTATTATTATTATTATTATTATTATTATTATTATTATTATTATTATTATTATTATTATTATTATTATTATACTACTACTTACAATGGTTTTTAAGGAAACCGAAGGTTCATTTCCGCCATCACGTAAGTTCGCCATCGGTCTCTCTCATGAGCAAGATTAATCCAGTCTCTACCATTCATATCCCATCTCCCTCAAATCCATTTTTATATTATCCTCTCATCTACGTCTAGACCTCCCTTGTTAATTATTACTAGACATCGGATTTTTAGGCACTAAAAATTGCAGTTTTAGGCGCCTAAAATAAGCTCAAAATTTGTAAAATTAGGCTCTATTTTAATGAAAATATGTATTTTAGGCACATCAAGGTATCATACTTATTTCTTTCACTGAAATTTTTAGTTATACACTAAAATACGCACAAAAAAGTATAATTACAAAAATATAATTACAAAACAAACAAAGATAAATACAAATAAAATAATACAAGCAATATAAAAAGAAGATACAGTAGTATTAACAAAATTTGAGACCGAATGAGCAGCGCTCGTGCTCGGTCGCAGTTCAGATATAATATTAATATAAAAATAATAATATAAATAAATAAGTAAAATAAAATAGGAACTAAAATATAATTACAGCGGCAATGGAATTATATAATATAATATTAACACTAGAGAAGAATAATATCGCACGTGAAAAGTAGGACTAATATATATTTCAAAATTATAGAATACAAATATAATATAGGTTGATTAATTCATACACATGGGCTACAAATTTATTTAATCAAATTGAAGATATTAACACGTTTCTAATTTTCTTGTTATATGTTAGTGGGTTACATGTTAGAAGTTCTGGGTGTAATTTAGTTAAAGCATTGTACAACCGAGGGCCAAAATTTATGCTATGCTTTAGACAGCAGATGTGAGACATTTAGGTTCTACTAATGTTGAATTAATATTTCGTCTTGTGTCATAATTGTGTGTCTGTAATACAAACTTATTACGATTTTTATGATAAAATTTTAACAGCGTATACTTATAAATTTGTTCAATATTAAATACATTAAATTCAGAATAAATTAATTTAGTTGGATAATCGAAACGTTTCTTCAAACAAATTTTAATTATTCGTTTTTGTAGTAAATTTAACGGACTAAGATTAATTTTTGTACTTCCCCCAAACAATTATACCATATTGAATGATAGACTGAAAAATGGCCAAATAAACATTTCGTAGAACTCTAATAGGTAAGTAGCATCGAAGATTAACGAATTTATAAATTGTTTTACGAAGCCTCTTACAAAGATAAGTAATGTGATGAGGCCATTTTAAATTCTGATCAATAATGATACCCAGATATTTGACATACGTGGCTTCTTTCAAAGGTGGACATTTACACTTTTGGGATCTAAACAATTTTCACTGTGTATTATTAGTCTATATTTATCGCTAAATTTTAAATTTTGAACACTGGCAGCTGTTAACGAAAAAGGAACTAAAGTTGATTTAGATATATTTAAAGAAAGGAAGTTGGAATTAAGCTATTTTTTAACAATGTTAGCACCTATATTAGCATTTCTATATGTTTCCTGCCAAGAAAAACCACTGAAAATAACTACTGTATCATCCGCATATGAATATATAGATCCATTAAATTTTTCTCAATTTATATTTAGCAGATCATTTACATATATTAGAAATAAAATAGGTCCCAAAATTGTTCCTTGAGGTACACCTATATCAATATATTTGTATTCACTAAATTGCTCTTCAATTTTATGTTTAAATATTAAAAAAGAATACTATATTATATTTATAAACAGAGCTGCACAAATTTAATATATTGAAACTAATGAAATAATGATTATTGATATCAAGATTGCTCATTTTAAGTTATTGAAATTCAGTTCCATGCTCAGACTTTATTATAATTATCTGCACAGTACACCACCAGAATTTTTCTAAATTCTCCACAGTTAACCTTTGCCTTTTGTCACTGAGAATCATTTTGAAAGCAGAAAAACTTCTTTCAACCGAAACTGATGTGAGAGGCGCAAATTTTAAATTAGGTACAATAGAAACATCAATACTTACTGGAACATTTACACTTTCCCCGATATCACTCTTGATACTTTTTCCAACAATGAAAATCCTACATTCTTATTTAATACGTTGTCCCACTTATTTTTAACTTTTTTTCCCAGTTTCGCCCAAAGCAGAATGTATGTTCACTTGAGCTTCCTTTACTATTGCTATTTGTCTACAAAGAGATTGTTTTTCACGTTCTAATTGTTCAATACTTGCAGGTATGAAAGAAAAGTTTGATGTTATGTAGGCAATATCGTTTTTCACTCGTGAGTCATTCAGACAATCTTTCACTGCTTTCACACACGCTGCACTATCAGTTTCAGGTAATTTACCAATAACTGTGACCACTTCTTTAAAATACTTAGAATAATACACCACTGACTGAATCCAGGTTCCCCATCGTGTAACAACCGGCTGAAGTGGGAGTGGGATATCTGGAAAGTTCTCTCTGAATATTGAAATCCTGGATGGGGCTTTACAAAAACATTTTTTTGTGTCAGAAATAAACGAATTGACAAGAGGAAATTCATTCCGGATTGTTTCAGAAACCCTGTGAAGGCCATGTGCTAGACAGGTTACATGCGTGAGGTTAGGATAAAACGTTTTAAGAAGTGGAGCTGCAGCAACCATGTATGAGGCAGCATCAGTACAAAACAACAGAACTTTAGAATCGTCTATATTACCCGAGTATAAAGACTGTAGGCCTTTATTTACAAAATAAGCAATGGCTTGGCTATTCACTTTCGAAAGTTCCTTAACACATACGAGGTGTGGAATCGAAGGTCCATCAGGACTAAGTTTTCCTACTACCATATTTGCTATATACCTATTCATAGGATCTGAGGTTTCATCCACAGAGACCCATATGTAAGAATCACCTATATCCTCCCGAATTGAAGCTAAAGTTTCATTGTATATTCTGTCTAAGTAATTTTTTCTTAGGGTCGACTCAGATGGGATATTTTGTTTGCAGTATTTTTGTAAAAACTGTCTTAAAACCGGATTTTCAATCCAGGGAATGTTAGCAGCAACAAACGCTCTGGTTAAATCAGCATACAAATTGCTGCTGAGATTGGATGAAGTAGGCTGTGTTAGTAAAGTTTGTTGCAGTTGATTTTTCTGCTGAGCTTTAGCCTTATGAGCCGCTCCTTGCACATGCTGCTTTAGGTGACACTTCTTTTCTTGCGAAATCTAAAAATGTAAAGTAAACTGAATTAAAATAAAATCCTAATTGTTGTATTGCCGTATTTCTATCACAAAGTTAGTGGGTTCGAACAATCAAAATTTTAATGACCTGCAAATACTTTAACTATCGGAATTTAAAAGGTTAAAGTGTAGTGGTCTTAAAAAGAATTATACCTCAGGATAGCTCAGTCAATGTATAAATATTATAGGCCTACTCATTAAAATTAATAGAATTTATATATTTCAACTATTGTTACATACGTGTTTGCTACAAATCTTGCTGAATATTATTTTTCCATCATAAGTGAATTCTGAATATTCTGTTAGCCATTGCCGGATCAATGTAGATTTTGCACTTATATTTTTCGGCATTATCGCGTTAAACTTCACAGGAAAACGTCCTACCGCTCAAAACTTCTCAACACAAATAAGGTGAGGGAAAGAGCAACTGTTAACGAGCATTCAAATGAACCGTTGTTATTGAGATTCAATTGGACAAAAATACAAAGTTCCACTTATTGTTGCATTTCCTGGTAGTGTTAACACTAGGAGGGCCATTCTTTTAAATATTTTGTAACGGTTTACCCTACTAATTCGCAGTTTTACGACTTTTCATAAATATTTCAAAAACACTCTTTCTCCAAAAATTGTTATTTTATGACACTCTGAACGGCAGTACAGCTAATCGGTTTCAGGCCGAAAAAGTCATTTTTATAGCATAGTATGTCTCTGAAATGGTAGCAGCACATGTGATTGTTGCCTGCTTCAAAACTAAGGTTGGTTCTTTGTCGGCATTTATGCCTCCAAACATGTTAAATTCGGTGAAATCTATTGCTAGTGTCGTGAGATTCAAAACATTTTGTTTCCTTTATCAATGGTTTCATGGCCGGTGTGAAGCAAACTTTCCACTTTTTAAATGCCTTAAATTTCGCAGTGAATGAATGTATAAATTATAAAAGTAAGAGTAAAATGCGAAACTTTATAGTGAGTTAGGCATTTTTAGGCGAATATTAACAAATTAGGCTCTAATAACCGTTTTAGGGCATTTTAGGGCACTATAAAACTCTTTGAATACCTTTCAATTTCCATGAAACACAAATATTAATAATTATTTTTACTTTTCTCCTAAAGAAACAAAATAGGCATTTGCTCTAGAATCCGATGTCTGATTATTACGTTTTAATATATTAAGCATTGAACAACTCAGTTACCTTCCTAATACTCATTTTTAACATTTCTACGATATTTCCAATCCACTTCATTATTGTTTCCTTGTACGGAAGTTGGTTATTTTACACAGTTCATTGTACTACATTAAAAGAGCAATCTCAAAACATATCGTCTTCTAGGATTGCGAAACTCATGACTGTGCAGCGGTGACTGCTTTCTTCATTTGTTATATCTCTTGGACGCTGCAATAGAGGTTAGGAATAAATTATTTTAAAAGAATGCCGTGATCAGTGTTCCGTTTGAAAAGATGTTCTAATTCTGTAGTGAAAAGAAGAAAATAACACATTCTCCAAAGAATTTGCCAAATTAATCACAGAGCTTTATCTAGTTCCTTAACGAATGACTGCACCTCTCTAAGTGCTCTGAAGATGTAAATTCTTGAAAAGATCTGATATCTCTTCAAGAGTGACAGAGACCTCATTAGAACAGTTATCCACCGCAACTGGGACTGGATTAGAAGTCCGCGCGCGAGAGAGCGACCTCTGCAGAACCGTAAGGGAACTGGAGAGTTTTGGATTGCAGCCAGATCTCGCGACCCCTTCCGTGTATTCGATTTATGGGAGGCCAACAGCTCCGTCAGGTAACAACCATTATGTTCACAGCTATGATATCACTTCCACTATATCTTTAGTGTGCTCTTAAGATGGTGACTTACTCCAATAATTTCCGTATCATGTGTTTAAAATCGTTATCAGTTTTTACAGCTTGGAGATCTTTTGGTGTTTATTCCGCCATAAAAGTCAGTATCTGGTATAGGCCCACTTACATTTTATATTTATAGGAGAAACTTTATTGTAACAAAATGTCAACATTCCAGTTACGTTAATAGATTTGCAAAACACGTTATATTACATATTTTGAGAAACTAAAACGCTGGGAATGTATTTGAGAGAAATTTAAGAAGAGTTGTTGTTTAGTCAACTGTCCAAAGACAGGTCTGAACCTCACAAGTGGTACCAAGAAGGCAGCACTTATGAGGAGACAATGGGATAGGGTGGCCAGTTCCTTTCCCCCTCCATTGCATACATTGCCGAATAGCTACATATTACATTAGTCAGACTTCAGATGCATCAAATAATTGTTCTTCTTCCGACACATATCGTCAAGCGAGATGTACTGTCTGATAATAGATGTACATATCAGCCAGAACCTCAATCAGAGGGAATTGTTGTTGTTTAGTCAATTGTCCGAAGACAGGTCTGAACCTCACAAGTGATACCAAGAAGGCATCACTTATGAGGCAACTAGGCCAGTAGATAATGGGGTAGGGTGGCCAGTTTCTTTCCCTCTCTATTGCATACATCACCGACTAGCTACATATTACACTAATCAGACTTCAGATGCATACAAACAATAAATTGTTCTTCCTCCGACACATATCAAGTGAGATGTACTGTAGATGTACATATCAGCCAGAACTTTAATCAGAGGAATTGTTGTTGTTGTTTAGTCAATTGTCCGAAGACAGGTTTGAACCTCACAAGTGATACCAAGAAGGCATCACTTATGAGGCAACTAGGCCAGTAGATAATGAGGTAGGATGGATAGTTCCTTTTTTTCTCTATTGAATACATCACTGACTAGCTACATATTACACTAATCAGACTTCAGATGCATACAAACAATAAATTGTTCTTCCTCCGACACATATCAAGTGAGATGTACTGTAGATGTACATATCAGCCAGAACTTTAATCAGAGGGAATTGTTGTTGTTGTTTAGTCAATTGTCCGAAGACAGGTTTGAACCTCACAAGTGATACCAAGAAGGCATCACTTATGAGGCAACTAGGCCAGTAGATAATGGGGTAGGATGGATAGTTCCTTTTCTTCTCTATTGCATACATTACCGACTATCTACATATTACACTAATCAGACTTCAGATGCATACAAACAATAAATTGTTCTTCCTCCGACACATATCAAGTGAGATGTACTGTAGATGTACATATCAGCCAGAACTTTAATCAGAGGGAATTGTTGTTGTTGTTTAGTCAATTGTCCGAAGACAGGTTTGAACCTCACAAGTGATACCAAGAAGGCATCACTTATGAGGCAACTAGGCCAGTAGATAATGAGGTAGGATGGATAGTTCCTTTTCTTCTCTATTGCATACATTACCGACTATCTACATATTACACTAATCAGACTTCAGATGCATACAAACAATAAATTGTTCTTCCTCCGACACATATCAAGTGAGATGTACTGTAGATGTACATATCAGCCAGAACTTTAATCAGAGGGAATTGTTGTTGTTTAGTCAATTGTCCGAAGACAGGTCTGAACCTCACAAGTGATACCAAGAAGGCATCACTTATGAGGCAACTAGGCCAGTAGATAATGAGGTAGGATGGCTAGTTCCTTTTCTTCTCTATTGAATACATCACTGACTAGCTACATATTACACTAATCAGACTTCAGATGCATACAAACAATAAATTGTTCTTCCTCCGACACATATCAAGTGAGATGTACTGTAGATGTACATATCAGCCAGAACTTTAATCAGAGGGAATTGTTGTTGTTTAGTCAACTGTCTGAAGACAGATCTGAACCTCACAAGTGATACCAAGAAGGCCTCACTTGTGAGGCAACTAAGCCAGAAGATAATGAGGTTTGGTGGTCAGTTCTTTCCTCCTCCATTGCATACATCACCGACTAGCTACGCATTACACTAGTCAGACTTCAGATGCATACAAACAATTGTTCTTCCTCTGACACATATCAAGTGAGATGTACTGCCTGATAACAGATGTCATATCGGCCAGAACCTCAATGAGGTACAGAGGAGATTAAGAAGAGTAAAAACATAAATTGAAGAAGCAAGTATGTGACTTCAGCTAGCTTGGTTCCTAATATCGAAACACAGATATAGGGGAGAGTCGGGTAGTATTGGACATCGGGTAATATCGGACATTGAGTTTCTTTCATCTACCACACGATGATAGTACCTGATTGACATGGTTACGTTTCTGTGATGTCGCATAGAGAAACGTAACCATGTCATTCAGGTACTACCTTATGGAGGATTATGTTTAGTAATACAAACTGCCACAGGATTATTCCTAGCAATACACTGAACATTGTCGCTTTATTATAATAATTGTTGATAATGTTATAATTATTATAATAGAATATCTTGTTAATATAATTATTTATCTTGATTATACAAACTTTGGTAGATGAAAAAAACGCACTGTCCGATATTACCCGATGTCCGATACTACCCGACTCTCCCCTAATCTTATAGTTAAAGTTCAAAGATAATGCATAATAAAATTAGTGAAACTGATTAACACTGAAAAATTCTGCAAGATAAACAATCACAAGAACAAAATTGTGTTTACACAACGTAACATAAAAATAAAATCTTAAATATGGCATTTTTAAGATATTTCAGAGAGAGAGAGAGCAGCCATTAAACAAAATACTGTAATAGGCTTAGTCTAACAAAACTAAAAACTTTATAATTATTTTAAAATATAAGATCTAATTTACCACTCATTTTAAACTCATTAATATTATAAAATGCTTTGGTCACAAGCCAATATTATCTTAAATTTATTAATACTGCAGGATGTGCACTCGGGGGAAGTAAATTAAAAAGCTTAATTCCAACAACCCTATGACAATTTTGAACTTTTGCTAATCTAGTGTATTCAAAGTCAATATGATCCCCTTTTCTAGTTTTATACTTACGCACATCACCTCTCAAATTAAATGTATTATAATTCTCTCTACCAAACAACAAATTGTTGCGAGTTTGGTTATGAATTAAAAGCATAAAATAAAGCAGGAAGCTGCTCATATGAGTTTTTGCGATCGTAACTGGGCTTTAGTGGATTTTATCGACAGTGTAATAAATGCAATGATAATATCCGTGTGAGAGTGAAATTTACTCGGTTGAATTTCACAATATCATATATTATTTCAATGTACCGAAGTACATATGATATTTCCATGCAGATATTCTGCAAATCCCGGCGCCGGAGAGAATTTTTCTCCGTTCCATTACTCTTTCATCGTATGATGAGGCAGAATATCTGTATGGAAATATCATATGCACTTCGGTACATTGAAATAATATATGATATGCGTAAATCACGAAGTGATTTAAGACGGCGCTTATTCCGTCGGATCCCGGCCAACTAGTCACTCATAACGAGTGCACCTCAGCACATGTGTGGACTTCGGTCCTATGTTCATAGACATCTATGACGTAGTGCAGAGGGCGGCCACTAGAGGGAACCCAAGAGTTGGAACTCAATCAGAGACGATTCTGTCCGACGCCGGGGTTGTATCCGGTGTGGCTTAGTGGATAAAGCATCAGCACGTAGAGCTGAAAACCCGGGTTCAAATCCCGGCGCCGGAGAGAATTTTGCTCCGTTCCATTACTCTTTCATCGTATTCACAATATCAGCATAACTGAAGTGACCATGCATATAGGATGAATGTAGATCGTGGCCCACAATTTTGAAAGGTCAGGAACATCTTGTCACGAATAGAAGTAGGAATCAATGATCCTAAAACTCATCATTCAAGCCTTGGTTTTTCTGAATCGACGCATGCGACGTGCGAGGCGGGACTACACGGGAGATAGAGAGTGGTTTCTATAACTGCGAGGTACGAGGTCTACGTACCTCGCAGTTATAGAAACCACTCACTAGCTCTCTTGTAGTCCGGATTTGTGCGAGGCGCGCCTCGTACCTCACATGTACATGCGTCAGTTCAGAAAAAACCAAGGCTTTATGAATATGAGTGTGACAAAGAGGACGGCGTACAACTTCATGTATACCTTATTTTATTTCAAGGAGTGCAGTTCGGTGGCTCCTTTGAACACCCGCTTACAGATTTATGACTTCCTACACAAACACCTCTGACAATTCCATCCTGTCCCCTCGTCCCAACATTGCACAGTTGCCACAATCCTGGTGACCCTCGAAATTATTATTTTTTTTTTTTACAATTCATTGAGTTCTCTTAAAACCACCAACACACCAACACCAACACATACAAACAATATCTTCATTCATATACTTCAGTAAATCTGATGACACGCAATAGCCATAATCAATAGGATGCCATCAAATCAAAGTAATCACCAACGTCAAACAACATCCATTTCATAAGCGAACGATCTCTTGAATGATTAAAATTCATACCTAACTTATGATTTATCTATTACGAAATCATCGTATACTCCACGACATCCATAACCAACGAGCATTCATTTCAAATATCTCAACAAATCTGATTACACGTAACAGTCATTTATAATCAATAAGATGTCACCAAGTCAGATAATAAATTAAACAGCAATCTCCAACATAAAATAACATTTAGTTAATTAGCGAACGTTTTTCAATGAAACACATACATAACACACGAACATCAGCTACGCAAATTATCGTATATCCTACGACAATCCTCAACTAATGATTACTCCTAAAATATCTATTTTATCAATCATCATTATAAATTTTAAAATTTTAACATTATTGACAAATTTTAATCATAATTGTATATTTTATTTGTAACATGAGCTATATGTATAAAATATCCGTCCAATTCAATTTCAAAATCTAAAGATTATATCAACAATTATCCTATATTATGTCACATTTTACATAAAGCTCATGAATCTCATGTATTGCATACATACATTGTTCTTTATTCTTTGCTATTTGCATAATTTATTATTATAGGTCCAGATTATATGTTTTGTTATATCTGAAGATGCCCCAAACAGCGAAAACGTTCATATATCTTATTAAATAGCAAATAAACATTTGCAAGTTGATATGTCTTAAGATTGAAAATTTATTATATACTTATTTAATAATGCAGTGAAACTGACGGGATTCTTGGAATTCGGAAAAGATGCGACAACTCTGCCTCCACGTGGATTTGATGGGAGTCTGTCAATTCTTCTGAACGAGGGTTGTGATTTGTTACTGACAGGAGAAGACAAGATTTCCGTCACAGTAAGGAAGACATTTATTTATGACAACCAATTAGTAGGGGGCAGTAGAAGGTCTGTCGGCAAAGTCTTTTCTATGAAACTGCACTCCATGAAATAAAATAAGGTATACCTATCTTAAGTTTCCCACTCTCGCTTTCTTTCTTTTTTCACTCTCTCTCTATATTTTTCTCAATCATGACCACTGTTCATACTTCAACTTATTTGGAACCCTTCACTTGTGGAAGTTCTTACTTAACCCCAGACCTATAGAAGCTTCTTTATATTTCTATTTGATTGGATATCTTCAATATTAATGTCTTTTTATTTATTCTTTGGTTATTTTGCAATAATATTTGTCGATTAGATCCTATTCGTTCTCATGTAACAAAAATGAATGTTTATTTGTAATTTTACGACACTTTATCAACTGCTATGGTTATCTCGTATCTGAATGAGGTGGTGATAATTTCAGCGAATGAGTCCAGGGTCCACAGTTGAAAGTTACCCAGCATTTGCTCTTACTGGGTTGAGAAAAAACTCTAGAAAGAAACCTCAACCAGGTAACTTCTCTCAACCAGCATATAACCCGGGCCTGCTTGTTTCACGGTTAGGTATGCTAACCGATACTCCACAGTGGTGGTCCCTACAGAGCTAAAAAGCCTCAACTGACCATGTTGTAAATTCTTATTAATTTTCACTTCAATGCTTCAGCAGCAGCAGCAGCAGTAGTATTAGTAGAAATATCTAATATATGAAGAGTTTGTCAGTATACAGGTGTGTCGAGGTTGCATCTTTTCCTATTAAGTAACAACCTCCTTTGTCAAAAAATTATGAAACGTTTTATCAACAGTAATCTCACTAGACGTTTTGATTTATCTAGAGAAAATCAAAACTCGAGTGGGATTTAATTGACTATTACACGATTAGAAGAAAGTATATAAAGATTAGAAGTAACGAAATACTCCAATACAATAAAATATTAATTGACTTACGAAAATACAACCGTCTTCAAATGTATTATTGTACCATCTCAACATTACAAATATTACGCTAGATGCATGCTAGATGGCAGTAGTGAGCAATGCCTTCTCGTCGAGAAGTTCTCGATCTATTATACACGATGGCAATGTTACTAGTCAAGAAGGCTTTGTTGATTCAGTTTCATTTTTATTAAAATGCAACATTCCACTTCAATTATCCGAATCCCAGTAATCAACGTCACTTGACAGATGATTTTCAATAAATCTTAATATTAAACAATCTCTGATACGTGCCTATCCATAATATCATATAGCAGAAGCTATAACATAACCTAACTAATATACACAAGTGTTAGAAAAGTTTTAATTAACGACGATGACATAAAAATAAACATGAATAATTTTAAAAGGAATAATTATTGAATGTACAATTTTCAAATTTGAATGTGGTTGGTGGTTCAATTGATGTTATATTGGACGTGTACATAATAGAAGTGGAACTCGTTGATTTAGGCCTACATGGTGTATTCAACTTATTCAGAATTTCCGAATGAATAATTTTAAAAGGAATAATTATTGAATGTACAATTTTCAAATTTGAATATGGTTGGTGGTTCAATTGATGTTATATTGGACGTGTGCGTAATAGAAGTGGAACTCGTTGATTTAGACCTACATAGTGTATTCAACTTATTCAGGATTTCCGAATGGTGCTCTTGATTTATTTGTAAATCGGATTTCAGAAGATGCATAGGTATGATCAGTGATTTGTATTAATTCTTGTTCTTGAATGCCAATGCGAGTCATATTTGAAACTGCTGTGCATCGACTGGAGTGGTTTGTAATTTTATGTATACATATATATTTTTTTTGACGTCCAGACCAGCGCAGTTTGAAATGTTGGCAAACAAAGAAACAAATGCTAGGGACGCGATAAAATTAAACAAATGCTAGGGACGCGATAAAATTAAACAAATGCTAGGGACGCGATAAAATTGTGCGATAAGCAGCCATGATTGGTTGAAATACGTCCTTTCGTACCGTTTTATTGGTCAAAAGTAGTATGACGTAGTAAGAGTGTAATAGTCGGTGTAACTGCATGTAAAGTAACTTAAAAGAGAGGTGGGACAAATTTCTAGCCTAACGCGAAGTAGTCAGTGGTGGGATCTTCATCTTTAAATCTTCGTGAAAGACTTTTAAATGGAATTTCCTGATTTTTCTATGTATCTTCTAGCCATGAAATTGAGATGAAATTTCGCAGAGAAACAACTGTATATATATTCTGTGTAGGATCGCTAAATTTATTATGAATTTTTACGTCAATTAGAAATTGCATCCATCTTAACCATGGAAGATGTTACATGTCACGCAAATTAAGATTATAATTTACATCAACACATTTTGAACATGAGCCGAGAGGAAATCAAGTGCAGGAAGACTTCAAAAAATGTTACTGTCATCTAATTTGTTTGTTGGAACGAAACTTCTGATCTAACATCCATACATGATAACGATAATGGGAAATGTGAACAAATCCAAATAAATTAAAATCGAAATACTAGGCATATCTGTGGAGAGTACAGGAAGAGTTGAAGTGGCAAATATTGTATTACGTTTAACTAAGATTTCATAGTAACATTTATCAAAACTGATTTTAACATCTTTAATGTCTTAAAAGCTATATTCTCAAATCACGCGCTATCCTGCACTCGCTCTTGAGGCTGTAATAAACTTCATCGGGGAAGTCAATTCCGTCATCTCCAATTTTCCAGAAAATTAAATTTTAAACGTCAGTAAAGCTAGTGTCACGTCGAATCGCTTAAAGAACAGATGCAATATGATGCGTACTTCACTGGCCTTCCATGGCTCAATAGAATGGATATTATAGTCTAATAGCAACAAGGGCCGGAGAAGCTATTGTGCCAATAGTTTCTTGGTTCGAAACTCCACACTCCAAAATCTGTCAGATAACTACGTTTTACATAGTAACACGAGTCTTACTCATACAGGACTGGGCTAGTTTATATTGTATTAACTTTCATTCATTTGAAATTTACAAGCACTAAAATAACTAAATAAATAAATAAATAAATAAATAAATAACTAAATAAAGAAATAAATAAACAAATAAACAAATAAATAAATAAATAAACACCTAAATAAATAAATACCCAAATAAATACCTAACTAAATAAATAACTAACTAAATAAATAAATAACTAAATAAATAAATAACTAAATAAATACATAACTGAATAAATAACTAAGTAACTAAATAAATAAATAACTAAATAAATAAATAACTAAATAAATAAACAAATAACTAAGTAACTAAATAAATAACTAAATAAATAATTAATAACTAATAAATAAATAAATAAATAAGTAACTAAATAAATAACTAAATAAATAATTAATAACTAAATAAATAACTAAACAAATAACTAAATAAATAAATAACTAAATAACTATATAATTACATAAATAAATAAAAATAAAAAAAATTAATATAAAAATAAATAAATAAAGATGAAAATAAATAAAAAAATAAACAAATGAATGTGTGCACTCATTGTTGGGTCTCTGACGTCTTGCCAACTCACTTGAGGTATGTGGATATAAAGGGAGTAATTCGGGGTATAATTCCTGGGTAGCTCAGTCGGTAGAGAGTTGGCGCGCTCAGCTCGATGTCTGGCTCGGAATAATTTTTCCTTTGAAGTTATTTACACCCGCACCTTAACTTCTTAATTTTCTGAAAGAGGACATTGTAAACAGGCTATCAGTAGGCTAATCAGACAACAATATGTACTTACTTGGAGTTCGCCGATCCACTTTTGAGTAGTTTTGTAAATTCGGACATGTCGATGTTTTCTCCCCACCGCTAGGGGCGCCAGCGTCATATGTCAGGACTCCGACATCTGCAAATAATAATAATAATAATAATAATAATAATAATAATAATAATAATAATAATAAAGTATATAATATATACATGTACACATACATAAATTGTTATAAGTAATTAAAAAACACACAAAATTATAAATTAACGTTATGTTGTACAGAGTATATAGAAACTCAACGGCAAAACTTCAGAAATAGATTCCTCATATAGAGAAAAGAAAAACAGTGTATTACAACATGGGTCTGAAAGTGTATAATTACAGAGTTAACCGAACTTTTATTAATGTTAGTGCAAGCCTATATGCCTTTGTCGCTGGACAAAATTACGAGATTCTAGTTACGATTGTTACATGAGTAATCATGTTGCGAATTAAATTGATATTGACTTGAATACCTCTTAGCACCCACAAATGATTTCCCTTAGTCTCAGGCACTTTAATGCACATTATCCTGGGCGCTTTATTGTTCACTACTAACCTGTCAAGTAAGGACTGATACACTAACGTTCTACGCAAAAGAAGGCAACTTTTGACTAAAATGTAGCAATGTACACATTGTGTTTAATAAATCTTATTATTTATTGTTCACTAGGAAATTACAACCCTGCATTAGGCAAACATAAAAGACCTAAGAGCGTACTCCACCCTCTAGCTTGGAACGACGACGTATAAGACGAATACCAACTTGAACACTAATTAACCACTTGACTCTACACACAGACAAGTCCATTAATGCACTAATAATGTTATTTCTCTGTTTCAGGGTCATCACGTTATTGGCAGCATAGATGTATTGCTCTTATTGCAAACAATTTTTATGTACCTTTACTGTATTTGTACTATGAATCATGATTAAACTATAACCTCCCACCTGAACATATTCCGAACCCACTATAACCAATTGGCTTGTCGTCAGCACGACATCTCATCCTGCTCTAGGTTTATCCGTGGTTTCCCTTGAGCAATAGACAAATGTCGGGATGAGCCCTAAAAGAAATGGGCCACGGACCACTTCCCTTCCCCCACTCTTTCTCTTCTACTATCATAAAGAACTTGCTAATTTCTTAGACAACAACCCTGAATTATGATAATAGGGGAACATAAATTTATTGTAAGTTCACAGGGCTAACGGCTTCGAAGCTGGGTACCTGGTTCTAATGAAGTGCACTGGTAGCACTGGTAGCAATCTAAAACATGGGGGCATGAGATAGTTACTCTGCCTGCCATTAAAAATTCACTTCACTAAATCCCCAAGTTAAAAAAAAAAGGCGCTTTATTGATAGATTTGGATAAATTGCGAGGCTTTTATTGTTTAAACCTCCTCAATTTTTACTTGTGGAGACACTTAAAGTCGTTGGTGTATTCGACTGGTGTGTGTGTGATGAATTAACTCCCCGTAGAGATGGGCTAAACTGTTCCAAAAAACAGTTTCGTAAGAGGCATCTGTAGATTTGTTGCGATCGATTTCAGTTCACTGATCGAGATAGCGTACCTGTTTCAAACGGCCATGTTCCGTGTTATAGTTTCGACAGATTGGGCAAGAAATCCCAACAAACTTCTGAGAAATTCTAATGACAACTGCAACATGTTGAAGCAAGGAATTCCCAAATTTTTAGGTTTTCATTGTTCATTGGCGTACATCTCAAATCACATTTTAAAAGTTCGTGTGTAACTTTCACAGCATGATTTATTTAACATAACATTTACGTTTCAGAAAATTATATACAATAATTGGTTGAAATTCATGGACAATTTCAATGTTTCTTACCGGTACAATACTTGTAGCCTACATTTTCACGACACCCATTCCATGTCTTCTAGGTTATGTTGCACAAAAATACGTGCTTGAAAGTTGAAATTACAGTAACCGATTCCTCATATTCGACAAACACAAATACAATTTTTAGTACCTATTTTAAGGTAATTGTCAGTGAGGGAACCATATACTGAAGTTTTCCCGCATTATTTAACTTACAATAGTATAAACAATATTTAGGCCTATGTAATACTGTATTTCTTTATCTGTACCCAATAATTTATTTTCGCGGTATTAATTAATATTGTTAATGGGGAGGGAATGAAAGAGATTAGTTAAATTGAATTTCGCGGCCTACGAGATCGACGTATCGATTTCAAGCAGAGGTCGAAAGTAGCGCCAGCAAATCTCGTAGCATGTAACGTTTTACATTATGTTGCATGAAACTGTTTTATGAACCTGTTACAAAGAACAAGATGTTTCGTGGAACCAAATAATATATATAAATATATTAATACTTTCCCAATCATTTTATTTATTTTCTACCGAAAACAATAAGAGTTTGAACTACTATACAGAATGTGAACGATATAAACTGCCAAAATTATACAGACTGTACATCTCGGTCTATTAAACATGATGAGTAGTGAAATGTTAATTTCTTCTATTTTTGTTTTTAATTCCTAAAATATGTTTTTAGGATTGATAGTAGTTTAATATTTATCGTTCGAGCAAGTGTGACCGTCATTTCCAATGATCTCCTGCCCAACACACACTAACACCACCACAATAGAAAGAAAACAGAGTACCCTGATTAGTAAAAAAGGATAACACCAGAGTTGCAATGTAGGGGAGAAGTGGGTACAGTAAGACAGGGAGAACAGTCAGACATTTTTTTATTAGATAGTAAATCTTGATTTTGAGATGTTGGTAACAGTGGAGTTGTATGTTGCATGAGTAAAGTAACAGTATTTTCATACTCGATTTGATTCTAATTATAAAGGTGAGTGATGAAAAAATAATTCGTAATTTTTCACTCTAGAAGTAAAATTTTGGCTTGTGTTTAATGAAGGTTATATTGGATATACAAATGAGATATAAATGTGAATGTTTTGTTACCTAATACAATGGTATTTGGGATTATATTTGGCAAGGTTTCGTCTTTCTTGTTTTAATTTTGAAGTGATGCAGTCACTTTTAAATGAACTATGCGTAAAGGGAACAGTGAGACATGCCGTTGAGGGGTACACCGAGACGTCTCACTGTTCCCATTTACCAATGATTTGCAAAAACAAACTGTAATTATATTACATTTACTAATAACTAATATTAAAAATGAACATACTAGTAACCAATTTAGGATTTATAGCTTAAAATAATGGATACATTACATTTAATGATTTCATAAATAAAAAATTATTCACAAAATTTAAGAAAATGTTAAAAAATAATAAAGAATTACATTAAATTCTTATAATTATAAGCTTTGTTGTCACCAAAAATTCATTTCATTCTTTCGCAAAAGTTTGAAATGTCATGAAAAATTCACTTTTCCAAATGTTCCAGATGTTTCAATGGTTTCGAAGTCAGACATCAAAATGATTCTAAATAAGCCTACAGAACATGTCAAGATAGAGACAGCAAGTTTTCCTTTCTTTTGAAATAAATGTAAATCATTTCAATGTCCGTTAATAGACACCTTGGTGTCTCACTGTACGCTCCTGAATGGGAACAGTGAGACTTGCATTTTTTTGACAAACATGTATTGTATATTATGTCCTTTATCTATTAACATTTTTGTTTATGTATTATTATACTCCATGTTTTAATGTCTATTTCTATTGCACTTGATTTTAAAAATACTTGAATTATAACTTGCATACATATGTCTTAATATTTTGTGTCTCACTGTATCCACTACTCCCCTACGTGGCGGACCGAAATAAATCATGACCAAAGCTCGGATCTTGGGGACTTGTGTGTCGTGTGCTTGAGTAAGGTTACAGGCATAACGTACACAAAGCTCACGCTGCAAGTGCTCAGGGACAGTCGTTTGTACTAAGAAAGTGGTCACATCGAATGGCAAGAAGACGAACGAATAAACTGTGTCACGTCGAAGCCAGTGACATTAAGAGAATTACAGGTAAACGGTCTGTTTGAGGAATTAGAAAATACGTGTTATTCGAATGGGTGTTATGGAAGTTTGAAAATGCATTTCTTAAATTTTAGGTACAGAATTTCGTGGAGGAATTCTGAGGAGATACATTATTTTTTTCTAATGCAGAGTTTATATCTTGTAAGTTGTACCACACATAAACTAGAGCTGGAAACGGGCATTCATTGAAAGACATTGCAGTCCTTTAAATTGATGGAGAATTTGTCCATAGCCATGGATCAAGTCGTAGAGAGGACCTTCCCTAGTAGTGATACACTAATTGAAAACTATTTGCGAGAAAAATTTAGGATATACTTATCTTTCTCAGATACGAGATCTGCTGAAAATCGAACAGGAAACAGTGACAGTGAAATATTCAGTATTTTATTTAGGCCCAAGACTTTATAATAAAATTTCAAACCATTTTCCAAATTTGAAATTTTTTTAAAATTGAAACTTTTAAAAAGAATTTTGTAAAATTATCCATGATATATAATAGTAACAAATGTACTTTTTTACCTTTTATTTCTATCGACTATATTCATGTTTTTATTGAATATCACTGGCTTCTGTCGGATTGTCAATTTATATTAAATATGTATTTTTCTCTCGTTTTCCCTTTCTTCTTTATTCTTGCTCTTGTGTTGTACTTATTGGTTTGAATTAAGTTAATTACTGTATTTAGTAAACTGTCCTTGTAAATTTTATGTTATATTATTCACTAAGACCACATCGTACACGATCCTGACTCTTACGGTAGTGGCTAGAAACATTTTTATTTTATAAATGCAATTTGTACTCACTAGGTAGCTAGTTAAAATAAATAAAATAAAAAAATTAAAGTTTGCTCCCGTCACTTCATGTGACGTGGAAATAAGTTTCCTTCGTTTCAAATCATGTTTAACTAACAGACGAAGAATTTATGGGTTCGAAAATCTTCGAATGCATGTAGTCATACACTGTAATGAAATGTACAGAGCAGAACTGTAAATTTGATGTATTTTGCATGTTTATTTATATATATGCTATAAAATTAGATGTTTCAACCTATCATAATATTATCATTATGTTGTTCCAGCCAGGAACCACTTTTATAGCAGACCTGACAGTACCTCCGTGCTGGAAGCGGGAGTTTGTTGACATTGAAGTCCGGTCGCTTAGCCACGTTCAAAGACACAAGTCCCCAACTTCCGAGCTTTGATCATGACAATCTACTACCATTTTCAAAAACATTAGATTCACAAATAACTTTTTTTTAGGGAAAGCACAAAAGTTACAGAAAAATTTTATTAGACATTTTTGTTCAGTAATTTATGCTCTATCACTAGTATTTTTTGGCAGTTTACATAGTTTACATCCTGTATATGTTTCAACTGCATTTCAATATGTACTAACTTTGTCGCTAATGAAACAATTTAATCTTCTGTTAAGTTGACTTTTCCTGTAATACAATTAAGCGAATAATATAACTAACTAAATGAATGAACAAACAAGTAAATTAACAAATAAATAATAAACACATATACAGATTGAACCGTAAGTAATGTAATTATTTTCAGTGTGTTATTCCTTGAGATATTTCAAACAAGAAGTTTAATGAAATTTTGCTTGTTTTTGCTTCCTTTTCGAGATAAAAATTGTTTTATATGAAACATTTCATAGCGTGTCTGGAAGAACCATTGATTTAATTCCCATAATGCTCAGTCAATTTAAGAGAGCAGTGTATTATGATAATAATTGATTGCGCGAACTTTAGTTTTGTTCTTTAGATGTGCAGAAATTTGATTCCAACAAATGTAACTCTTCGTTCTGCAAAGGAATTGTACAGGGACATCACTTTATTTTTACCAACATTTTTAACATTAACCTGGCTATACTCGGAAACACTGTTGCCCCCTTCCATTACAGGAGTTTGATGTTACTAGTGCAATATGTAAACAAATCATTCTACTAGGTATAGGAGGAGAGAAAAGTAATGTATCCATTTATGTTGTAGGGAAATACGATATTACGATTTTCAGTTTGATCACCACTTTTACGGAATTTATCAAAATACAGCAGAGTAGTAACATTTTTTTTTCAAAAACTCAACTTTTCAGGTGGCTATGTTCGTACTTTATTTAGCATATTAATTATTGGTGTTATCATACAATATAGAGAGTGCATTTAAATTGAGGGGCTCATAAGTAAAGGCCTGTAAGTGCACTTAAGTTACTTTTGAGAAAATGGGGTTTAAATATTTCGTAAAATCGGTGAAATTTTTATTTAAATTTTAATGGGTGATGAGATTAAAATATCCCTTTGCCACTAAAATGTTAGATACTTTAGCTTACACTGGATGCACTTAACTCATGTTATTACAAATGTCACTAGCATTCCTTCGCTTCTAGCCACCTCAATTCAAAATAAGCTAATCTCAATTCTTAAACAAGTTGCTGAAAATGGTTGCCGTTCATTACAATGCAGGCTTCAATTCTTTACGCATATTATTAAAAACATTTTGAAGCATATTCTCTGAAATTGAATTTATCGTTTCTTGAATATAATTTTTTAGTACGATATTATTAATATAGGTTCTTTCTTCTATAGAAAACGCAACCATATTTCTGAAACACACTATACACTGCAGTGTTTACTTCAGTGCTTGGAGACTTCGAATGCAACAGCGGCCGTAAGTTTGTGTGTCTGACGGGAGCAAGGACATTAGAGAAGGGGTGTGAGTGAAGTACATTCAGAAATGCAGGCACAATAAAAATGCAAGTAAAAATAAAATGATGTCCCTGTACAATGTTATATTTGTTGGGAACAAGTTTCTGAACATTTAAAGGACAAAACTAAAATTCTTACATTAATTTATTATCACATTACCCTGCTTTCTTAAGCTGACTGTGCACATTGGGAATTAAATCAATGGCTTTCCCAAAACACGATAAGAAATGTTTAATATAAAACAATTTTATCTCGAAAAAGAAGCAGAGCTAATGCTGGGTAACTTTCGGCGCTAGAACTATCACCTTTATGTCTTTCAGTCTCTAGGTAACCATTGCAGTTGATAATAATAATAATAATAATAATAATAATAATAATAATAATAATAATAATAATAATAATAGGGAGGTGGAATATGATAGAGACTGGATTAATCTTGCTCAGGATAGGGACCAATGGCGGGCTTATGTGAGGGCGGCAATGAACCTCCGGGTTCCTTAAAAGCAAGTAAGTAAGTAAATAATAATAATAATAATAATAATAATAATAATAATAATAATAATAACAATAATAATAATAATAAGTTAATAATCCGTGGCGCTACAGCCCGCGAAGGGCCTAGACTGACCAGCCGGCTGCTGGCCTCACGCCCACATGCCGAACCAGAGGTGGACGATCATCCAACAAGAATGGAGGTATCGTGTGGTTAGCACGATGATCCTCCCAGCTGTTATAGCTGGCATTCACAACCGGATTTCGCTACCTATCGTAATTCCCCAAGTGCATCACGATGCTGGGTGGGCACCGGTCACATACACTGGCTGAAATTTCATGAGAAAATTCCTTCCCCCATGTGAACTCGAACCAGCGCGCATTCCGAAACGCGAGTCCTAGGTAGGATGCCTTAGACCACGACGTCACGGCGCGGGACTTGCAGTTGATAAAGCGTAGTAAAATAACCAATTAAAAGAAAGGGAAGCAAATCAGAAGTTTCTTTTTTCAACACCACATGTCAAGCGTTATACAGGGACATCATTTTATTTTTACTTCAATTTTTATTGTACCTGAGTTTTTGAATGTACTTCACTCCCACCCCTTCTACTAATGAAGTTCAACCGTCCTCCACACAGATCCAAGACCGCATATACAGTCACAGTAGCCTTACGGTCATAGTAAACAGTACGTTCCAAAAATATGTTCGCGTTTTCCAGTGACGAAAGAGCTTTCAATATTGAATCATATTTTCGCACAGGTACTGTCGTCCATTTGCCTACGTCGAACAGTGGTTCCAAACTCAAATCTGACTGGACAAAAGGTATAAAAGTTTCAGCTTCAAAACAATATAAATACTGCAGTTCTATAATCCTAAATAGTCGTGTATCTACGATTCGTATTCAGTTTTCCATAAAAATTATTGTGGTCTGCGCAGGAACAGGTAGAAGTCAAGTGTTCAGCACAGACATTCTATTCTCGTTAGCACCGCCCGGCAAGTTACCTTCGGAACATCGATGTGTGAAGATATAATATATTGCCAATCCTCTTCGAGTTTCGATGAATAAAACTATAGGTATTTCCCTACATTTTTAGTGCATTTTCGAACTTTAACATTGTGTTATTTAGTTATAATACCCATTAATACACAGAGAAGTGTTCCATGAAAATTTTTAAATTTTTATTTGCTCTAGCAGGCCCACAAAAGCAAAGGCCACAAAAGGCCACTGTCAAAGCAGGTTCAGCATTTACATTAGTCGTTTAGGTATGTAATTATAAAGGTTTTATAACCAACTTCAACCACCTTCTCCTTTTATTTATATTTTAGTGATGGTGGACGGAATTCCAAGAAGAGAACTAGTTGACATTTCGTGAAAAGAAAATAATATTTTAAGAAGATTAGCCTGTGTGTATTAATTAAAATGGTTTAGGACATTCTGAGGGACATGATCGTAAATTAGTGCAGAAAAAATTGCTGAATTCTGAATGAAACTTAAAGAGCAATGGACTAATTGCCTCTACGTATTAAAAAAATTTCTTAAGGAAATACAAGGATTGGTTAAGTGTTAAAATGACTTTTTTTTTAATATACTGTGTCTAGCAACGAAAAAAAAAAAAAAACAAAAATCGTCCACAAAAGCCGTTTCATGAATGTGCTGAGAAAAGTCAGAAGAGGAAGCTGAAGCCTTTGCTGGAAACACACTCGGTTGAAGAGATTGCTCTTGTCGCAGAAATGGATTTGAAATCAACATACAGGCCTGATGCAGCAGAAATGGTAAAGCAAGTGTTAAGTTTTTAATCAGAAAGGGTCACGAAAATGAATGAAAGAAAAGAAAACAAGATCACTTACGTAAAGAAATGGGACTTCTTGTCGACATTCCCAAACCAGAATTTGGTACGACTAATGACGGAATTAGCGTGCGGAGGTTCTTTGAAGATCCAGGTTTGGCATCAGAAACTACTGGCGTAGATGAAGGCTTGATTCGGTGATTTGGAACAATCTTTAAAACCAGTGGTCGTCATTTCGTAACTCGCCAATTAGTCCCTTAATATACAAGCAGAGCGGAGGGGTAAGCCATGATTTCCATCCCCTTAAACAAAACTTGTTCATTCAACGTTAAGCAAACTCGATATCCTTCTCTCCTACATTACCCTTCGCTGTGTATTGCGGACTGCATTTTATATGACGTAATCTTTGCCGACCACTGCTTAAAACAATCGCCAGTGGGTACACATATTGGAGAGTTTGAAAAAGTACTGTTTGGGCACTGTAGAATTATAGGCCAACATCCAGAATTATAAGTGGTATTACATGCCGCAAAGTGTGAATAAAATACTTACCCATGGTGCGCAATTGATAAAGGGAGCCGTACTTCTGTTAGGATGATGTCCGAGGAACCCCAAGAAGTCCGAAATAAAGATTACAAGAATTTCAGGGAATAAGCTTGTCACGCGCGCAAATTTTGTAGAGCCGATACGACGATCGATTTGATGGAATTTCCTCTGGCCCGATGATAAGCAGTCTTCGTATCTAACGCCAAAAGAGTAGAAAAGGTCTATTTTCAGATGTAGACCCACTGAGACTGCTCCAGGATCACGATGGTGATGTTGATGTTGATGATGATGATGATGATGTTTGAAAATTAATAGAGTTACAACTCTCTCAAATATCTGTAAATATTTCAGATGTAGATTTATTTAACCAGAGTTAGCGGTTTTGTTAAAATTGTACTAATATGTAGGCTATTTTATTTAAAAAAATTAAGTGATATTTGACTCAATATGTACGACTGTTTTGTATTTTTAATATCTTTCACACATTGAAATCAAATAGAAAGTATATAATGCATTTGTGATTTCGTTCCAATCCCTGCGAAAATCAGTTTTGTAAAATTATTATAATTCTTTAAAATTCAACCCCTGTAAAAGGGTGGTTTATTTTATCCAATCGTAATCAGAGTTTACACACAAATACAAAATGCCATTTGTAACCTGTATACAAAATTTTATGAAAATCCGTTAGAAACGAGGAGAGTTATTAATTTTGTCCTGCTAGATTTGTATTTGGAACCACTGTGCATCGCATACCGGTTTCCCCCACCTGCTTCTATTCGCCTCTCTGTAAATGCTAGTGGCTGGGCTGTCTTAGCTCTTTTCCGGGAACATTAATTTCTGTTAGGAATTGGACGTCTACGTAATATTCACCCATACAATTGTTTAAAATAACTTAAATAAAAGGGCCTCGTTAAGTAATTAACTGTCACGTGATTTCCTCCCTTTCTGCGACGCTGCGACATAACCACTTGGACGGACAGTAGATAGCATGTCTGAGTAATTTTATATTTTCGGGTCCGGCAGAAGTGAAGATTGAATTTACAGTACGTAGGGTAAGTACAGAATTATTTCAACGTGAGTTACTAGTACGAAGGACGAAACTGGCAATTGGAATTAGATGCAGTAGTCTATAGTGCGATAATATGCACAAAAGAACTGAAGCCTGTATCGAAATGAACGGCCACCATTTTCAAACTTGTGTTTAAATATTCATATTATAATTATTTTTGAATTTAACTTCTTTCTCTAGATTGTACGCTAATGTGCTGCAGATAGTATAATATACACTGCATAATGAATACGTTCGCATGGATACCTCAGTTCGTGAGTAAAAACACTTATTCTTAATACAGTACTGTGCTTTGATTAAACAAAAACCTAATGAAAATTATGAAACTCAAAATTGCGATATATCCTAGTTTTTCGTAAATGGATGAACTACTTTTCTTCCTTCCTATACCTAGTAGAGTGATTTGTTTGTGTTTTACGCCAGTATCATCGAACTACAGTTGTGGAAGGGGACAGCAAACTGTGTTTCCGGTTCTCTAAAGGTATAGACAGGTTAATATTAAAAATGTTAGTAAAAATAAAATGATGTCTCTGTATAAGCAAGTTAATATTAAAAATGTTAGTAAAAATAAAATGATGTCCCTGTATAAGCAAGTTAATATTAAAAATGTTAGTAAAAATAAAATGATGCCCCTGTATAAGCAAGTTAATATTAAAAATGTTAGTAAAAATTAAATGATGTCCCTGTATAAGCAAGTTAATATTAAAAATGTTAGTAAAAATAAAATGATGTCCCTGTATAAGCAAGTTAATATTAAAAATGTTAGTAAAAATAAAATGATGCCCCTGTATAAGCAAGTTAATATTAAAAATGTTAGTAAAAATTAAATGATGTCCCTGTATAAGCAAGTTAATATAAAAAATGTTTGTAAAAATAAAATGATGTCCCTGTATAAGCAAGTTAATATTAAAAATGTTAGTAAAAATAAAATGATGTCCCTCTACTTACCCTTGACATAGGACTAAGACTGCAATCTCAGAAACGAAGACAGAGAAGATGGATTAACACAAATTACGTTCAAACCTAAAGCTTGGTCTGTGTGATGTCAGAAGTGCAGCCACTCCACCAGAGCGCACTAATTACGAGGAATATTCTTACCGCTATGCCATAGAAATAAGCTTAGATTTTAAGTGCTGCGTGGAGATGCAATATAAGAAAGAATAAATCGTGTGGAAATACGATTATTACTGAAAGAGCGCAGTTCAGCGTCATTAAAGGCATAAATAGGGAACATTTCAAATATCAATTCAATTATAACGCTTCTTTAATATTCTAGTACATTTAACTTGAAAGTGGATTTACCATTTGAAGAGCTCGCCGTATAAATCGGTACTTTCCCAGTTTTATTTCTTTGTGCTTCGCTCCGATATGCGGCTAATGGGATAAGAAAAACAATTAAGTGAAACGAAAGGGTGCACGAGGTCTCTAATTCAGTTAAGAGCCAATTTAATGTTAATTATGTCATTTAAATAGAAATTCAGCTCGATTAATACCAACTCTAAACTACATTGTTCACACCTGTGGAGTAACGGTTAGCGCGTCTGACAGCGAAACCACGTGGCCCCGGTTCGAATCCCGGTCGGGACAAGTTACCTGGTTGGATTTTTTCCGGGGTTTTCCCCTCAACCCAATATGAGCAAATGCTGGGTAACTATCGGTGCTGGACCCCAGACTCATTTCACCGGCATTATCACCTTCATCTCATTCAGACTCTAAATAACCTAAGATGTTGAGGCAACGTCGTAAAATAACCTACTAAAAATAGACTACATTATCCTTATGACATGAAAGTCTTTGTTTGACATCATTACCATCATAAAGCGTTTTTGTTCATCATTAATACTTAACAATCTATTTTTTCTTCACAATATCTTCGTCTTTTCTTCATAATCTTTTTTAATTAGTTTATGCTCGACCATGCCGAAATGTAGTAATTATACATCTGATAGCAGTCCTTTAATGCACGTCATTAAAGTACACCTATTCATTAAAGTTCAGGTTTTCGATTATTCTCGGATATGCTATCGAAAGACGATTGAAAGAAACGTCACGGAGGCTGGAAATCCAATGCTGTCGCAGAAGGTTATGTTCTGTTACTATAATAATTAGCGTTAATTGTAAATAATATTCAAATAAATTCAATTTCTCATCTCTTTTTTCAATTCTAAATCAATTTCCAGGTTACACATTCTCTGCATTACATCAAGGTCAATGACATTATTGTTCCTCGGAAAAAAATCAATACTTTCGCGTCTGCGCACATCTCACAATTTGAGCTATGAGCAAGGTCACTTCCGATCTTCTGTCAGATACAAACAAAATGAATATTTCTGAATAATTTCAAGTTAGAAATATGGTCGAGCATAAAAAGTCGTATGAAACTTGCCTATAATGGTAATTAAGACGCTCGTATGAAAATTATGAAACTCGCTTGCGCTCGTTTCATAAACGAACATACTTGCGTCTTAATTACTATCATTATAGGCTCGTTGCATAATGTACTAATGTTATTCTCATGGTTCTTGTACAAGTCTTCTATCATTCCCGAAATACACCTTGATCTCTTCCCTCCGATTTTATTAAGTTGAATCCAAAATATTTTACATACATGTTTACTGTTTATTAAAATGCTCTCTTTTGTTGCCATAGGATCATTCCATGTCAACACACCTAATTAAAAAAAAAAGTATTGCACGTCGTCATCAAAATTAACATTTTTTTTTTTTTCGTGAAGTGGTCTTAATATGACATGCATAACTCTGAAAGGAAAATTGTGAAATGTAAATAGTTTGCGTTCCAGGGCTGTCCAAAGTTTTGAAATACAAAATTAACACTGAAATACAAAAATGTGGTGTTGAATATCTCTTATTAAAAGCAACTGACTAATGATAAATATTTTACTCATATATCAGTTGAAAGAGATATTTTTCTCCAGTTTAAAACTAGACGAATAATTTATTATGTCCAAAAACTTCAAGAGTTGTCCACAAGAGTGTCGCATAATAAAACGAAAAAGTGCTGAAATTTGGTAGCCTACTTTGTAATTTTTTTTTTCAATAAGACAGATTTAGAACAGAGACTTGTTCTTTTCAGAGATACCTCTCATATACTTCTATCAATGGCATATATCAGTTTGCAAAATAATGAATAAAGAAAATAAATATTTTGGTTAAAACTGTTTTCAAGTTTTCACGACTATATTTGGGAATGCCTGGTTGAGATTTCAAATTTCATATTTTTCCCTCATATTCACTACAGTTTTAGTAGTTTGTGTCGTAAATTTCGTTTTTCGTCTCCGACTGGTACTCTTTTATAATACACAAGATTTTTTAATGCTATTAAATCAGAATGAGTGAAGAAAATTTATTGTAATGATTTTGTGGCACTGCATCGTAGAGAAACAACTTAAGTGAAATAAACGGGTGCAATTCGCTTACGCCGGATTTGTTGTTTGTAATTTAGGAATACGGTTAAATATTATGGGAATGGATTTTTGTCAACAACATTCTTGCTAAATATGTCGCTTTTTTTTTTTTTTTTTTTTTTTTTGTACAGACCAGGCACGAAATTTGGTGATATGAGCATAATAACTCTTTCTACTAATGCACGATTCCTATGTGGCGTTTTTGCTTTGAGTAGTAACTCTGACCACATATACAGAGTGATTCAAGAGTTACCGCCACTTACGGAGCTTATTTCCGAATACATTTTGAGCAATAGTAAACATGGGTCCAATTCTCAATATTTCCTAGTTTCACTAATTTGAAGTTTTTTGTAAAATACCTTTTTTCTTCAGTTTTAAGGGTAAAAGAATATTACAACTGGAGAATAAACTATTGAAAAGTATCATTTCTTTAATTGGACAGTATTCTGAAGCTAAAAATGTGTTGCTAATAATTCCTAGTTGCTTTGTACACACTTTTTTTATTTTCAACTAAAATTACATTATTCTTACACTCTTATCACAACATCTGTTACAAATCACACGACTTTCAGTAACTTGATTCTTTACAGTACAATTTTGCATCCTAATGTATAATATTAAACAATTTACAAGATTGGCCAGATTTGTGACAATTATTGTGATGAGTACGTGAGAAAATGTAATTTTGCAGTTTAAAAAAGTGTACGAAACAACTACGGAATTCATCACACAAATTTTTAGCTTCAGAATACTAGTCAATTAAAGAAATGACACTTCTGAATAGTTCATTCTATCTACAATATTCTTTTAGTCGTAAAACGAAAGACAAAATGTATTTTACAAGCAACTTCAAAGTAGTGTAACTAAAAATATTAAGAATAGTACCCATGTTTATATGATTTTTTGCTCAAAATGTTTTCGGAAATATGCTCCTAAGTGGCGGTAATTCCTCGTGTATCACTCTGTATAAAAGATTGGCCATCCCCATGTTAAAAACGGTCACATCTGGAAGAGAACAACCACCAGGATCGCCAATATCGATTGATAACGACCGTTAGATGTAAGTATAGCTGCTTCATCAATTCAAATGTGAGTTACAACTGTACAAGAGAAATGCCTAAATATAGAATTGCTGATAGTAAATTTGTAATTACTGTTGGTCCTCAAAATGATATTTGTCCTCATGGGAGTACGTAATGTATAAAGGCAGGTTTTAATATTGAGTATATAAGGGGTGGTTTTGCTTTAATTTTGTTTAGCTAAATATGAATATGCTAGTATTTTATTTATGAGTATATTGTTCTGTATTATTTTTTGGGGTAGTGATATTAATTCTAGTGATTTCTTCTGGAGTCCCTAGATGGTAGCACAGTAGAACTTATGAAAGTTGTTGCCTTCAAAGCCCATAAGGTTGATCAATCTGTTATATGCGATTTGAGGTAGGAGGCACATCGAGTTGGGAGACATAAACATTGTGAGGCAGACTCGTGAAGGTTATCATGGAGGTGGTTCAAGGAAGCAATACTATAGAACAAGACTTCCTGGTAAGAGTGGGTTTCAAGTGGCGTACACACATATACTGTAGATGGACGTATACTTTGGCGTTGTACAGTTAAGAATTGCCCCGCTAAAATAACAACTTTAAACATCGGCACGGAAAACTGTAGTCAACCTTCATAATCACCAGAGTAATGGAAGAGATCTTGTGCTTCAAAAAGTTCGTGCGTCTTGCAACAGGAAATTGGCTACCGACTTTAGTGAAAAACCAGATATAATAATATCTACAATATTTAATGAGAACCCCGCGATTTGTGCTATTGTATTGTATTTTACCGACAGCGACCTGGACACAAATGATGATTCGTGTGCCAATCCGCAGTCTGGGGAAGTGGAACATAAAATTGTGCCTTAATATCGTAACGTGGTATCAACCTAAAACAAAAATGTTTTTGAATTTACAAATGCCTCAGTGGCGTAAATATTTTGCGGTGCTATAGCAAATGGCGTAAGAACTTTACGGCGCTATCGCAAGTGGCGTCAATGCTGCCAACAATAGTCACCTCAAAGTCGCTTAATAAGATGTAAAATGTCGCTAAAAAGTCGCTAAATTAAATTTACAAGTAAAAAAAAAGCGTATCTAAAGAAACGAGTAAGATTATCAATAGCAAAAATGTATCGTAACATTTAGAGATATAAATCAGTCATAGCCTCCTTTTCTACTGTAGCTGCTGACTTGGAAGATAAATTTGGTAACTTATTTGTAACTCATTTTTCCCGAAATTCTAAAAGGTGTTCCTAGCGTGAGGTATTACACTAGCCGTTTTAATAATTACTTTTGTGCGAGATCGTGCGTATTTGCTTGGTTTCCGCACAAAACCAATACGCGGAAACTCTAAAATTCCACATTCAGTATTCCCAACCTAATACACATAACAATTTCCCTCTTCTTACCGCTTAAGTGACATATTGATTTTACTGCTTTAGGCTTTTAACATATTATTTTTAGAGACGTTCAATATAGTAATAATTATAAATTGGAAACTTACCACTGCAATTTCACCTAAATTGCACTGTTAATTATTGTTTTTAAATATTTGCAAAAATTAAGTAAACTTTACAACTCCACTAAAGTTACTGCATTCGTGATGCAAGTAACATTAAGGAAGCCGTGAAAAAAATCAACAAGATTCCAGATGCCGATGTTATTACTGCAATATGTTATATAAATAGTATTGTTAAAATATTGAAATGAAAAATAAATCATTACATAACCTTACCGTTTGTTTTAAGTTCGCATTTATAGACTGGGGAAAAAAAGACAGACGTATATCACGGCCTGCTGGAGTATAGTAAACACAGAAAACATTTTAAAGCAACAATGTTGAAGATAGATATTTTTGTTTTGCAAATTTGCCGTCATTGAACAGAAACCAACATGGAGATTTCATTGCAACTAATTAGAAATTCCTCTTTCAGGTATGTAATAAACGACTTTAGCAAAAAATAATGTACGATACACGAGCGGTATGTTTTCTTTCAATTCTCGGAAATTAAAAAAGCTCAACTACGTTTCGCTTTTTCAAACTTTTCCTCGAACATGAAAACTTCAACATACCGCTCTTGTAACGCATATTACTATTGGCTTTTCTTTTCCCTTATTTCTGAAAGTTCCAATTTCGAATTATCCACCCTCGACAAGATCCATACAATTTACGAATACACAAGTTGAATCACGGATTGACATCTGGCATCAGCTACTCCAAAATTCCTGAAGTGATCGATTTTCAAAGAGAACCTTGACATCCGTTCAAAAGCGTAATTTTAAGTCATTCCGTTCGACAAAATCGCTTTGGACAAAATATTGTGCTCTGTGTCTGGTAGAATTCTGAACTGTATTTTCAAGAACTGAATCGTAGATATACAATTTTTAGTAATTACTACTTAACCGTCTTCAGTTACCAGAAAGCGAGTTCTTTACTAACACAACAATTCTTCAGCTTACCGATCACTTTTGACATACGCCAAGTTTCAAGAACTGGAAGGCATTGAAGTTCTACCTCTTCCTGCTTATAACTCCGATATTGCTTCCCCCGATTACAATTTATCCTGATTGTTTTCGTGAACGACAGTTCAACAATTGAATAGCTCAGCAGAAAATCGTTGCAAACGACATTTTGCAATGTTTTAATATAATATAAATACGTTTCATGTATTGTTTCATATTTTAGTGAACTCTGTTGGTTGAAGATGAAAGTAGAACCTTGGATTTAGGTTGTAGAATGTGGGAGGTTGTGGGGAAAATGTTACAATGCTAAGCATCAAGTATTTCTCTCTTTTCTACTTCTGTAAAATTTTAATTTGGCGCTTTCAACGGTTTTGCCGCTGAGATATTCAATTCTGAATAGGTCTAGGTGACATTATAAAGGCTTTTTGCTTCAAAAATTTAAAATTAAAAAATTGTAAAATTGAACTGAAGACGGCTGTAACTTCCAAAATCGTTGAAAATTAGTTTTTCCAAAATAAATAAGTATAGGCCTAAATAAACAAAAATAAACCAATAATAATAATAATAATAATAATAATAATAATAATAATGAGTCTAGGTCCCTGGCTCAATCTACTACGAAAAATGATAAGTCCCATAGTAATTTTTATTTAGAACCTAGCTTCTCCCATAAATGTGCAAAACATAGGCTATGATATTTTTACTACTCGCACAAGGAAGCTCTCTTTTCTACGGTGTGTCTCTTTTGCGCTTATAGCCTTTTTTATGTTCAGTCTTCAACTATTGGCAAAAATGACATTCTCACAGAAATTATGGTCCGTCCCAGGATTCTTATTTCTTATCTTATTGGTTTATTTTACGACGCTGTATCAACACCTAGGTTATTTAGCGTCTGAATGAAATGAAGGTGATAATGCCGATGAAATGAGTCCGGGGTCCAGCATCGAAAGTTACTCAGCATTTGCTCGTATTGGGTTGAGGGAAAACCCCGGAAAAAACCTCAACAAGGTAAGTTGCCCCGACCGGGATTCGAACCCGGGCCACCTGGTTTCGCGGCCAGACGCGCTGACCGTTACTCCACAGGTGTGGACCCCAGGATTCTGTAGAGTAAAAAGACGAAACAAGACCTCTGCGCAAGTGGTATGTGGGAGGGCTAGGGTCAATGATCGCTCTTGCGGGGAGGTGTTGGTTGAACGAAACTACCAATCGCTTGCAGGGGATCATTTCTATATGAACACACTACCACGAACATCTTACCCCTTAGCGACCTCGAGCTGATGCTGCCCACAATACTCTCGGGCACAGATAGACTCCGCCCCCATATGCGCCAAAGTCACTCTAGAAATTCCTGGGACGTACTATAATAGATTTTATTTCGAAAAATGCTAAGTATTTGTGAAATAAATGCTATGTTCATGTCTAGACTTCGTGGAATTGCCACGAGAATCGCAAGGTTTACTCCGCACGCGGTATAGACTGTATGAGAAGGGGGCGTGCAAAGGATGGAGTATGCCTCTAATGTAAACACTGAGCAGTATACTGCGGTTACAATAAAACCTGTATCCAGCATTCAAAAATATAATGAATGATCATTGAAGTAGGAAATGTCTAAACATGTAAATACACAATTATTTTATAGTGAGATATATTAACTCTTAAAATTTAATGTAATATACATCATCCTTGAATATGTGCATTGCAGTGAAGAGTTACGTACATTTTGAGCGACTGCAAAGTAACCTCCTCCGACGGTCACTTAAACAGTTTTTATTTTGGGAAAATGTACGTTCAACAACACACGATGTAATACGTACATATTTGAAGAACTGAAAGTCACTACTTTTTAGTACACCAACTTCAGATGTCTTGTCGTGACCTGATGGTACATCATTTATAATACGAAGTTGTGAATAGGAAGAATTTTTAGCAATAATGTTTCTCAACTTACATTTCGCTTTTTCTGAAATTAATGAATTGTTATTTTGGATAACGGTTTGTGATACTTTATCCACTATATTAAGGGCTTCTCAGAGTTGTAGTTTAGACGATTCCTACAGGATGATTCTTTTGGACACGATTTTAAAATTAGAATCAATGAACAGAATATCTTCCAATAGCTGTTCAGAAGGCAATGATTTTACAGCTGCAACAGTGGACTGTCTGTGCTATCCAATTAATCAATTACCTCCATTATTTTGCAGTAATGTTCTGCATAATAATTAACAGCATCCAACCACGTTTCCGAACGGATCAAGACTGGCTGCGGGGGTAAGGGTATTCCAGGGGCAATTATTTGGAACAGCAACACTCTCATTGTATGATGGAATTCTTGTCTGCACTGAACAAATGTTAAGCTTTGACTACTCCAACCACAGTAATGTAAAAACAAGTGCTTACATAGGTATATATTAGCTGTAGCTGCTCTATCTATTTGGACCGGTCACAACTCTTAACATGAATTTCTTATACTACGAGACCGGGAGGTCGCTCTCCTCCTCTATACTACCGTACATCGGCAACCTGATTGCATTCTGTGTGTGGCAATTCAACGAAGTCTATTCATGTTAAAAGCCTGTATGGCATATTTACCTCTGCGTACAACATGCAATCTTTCAATTCTATGTTGAAAATTATTTATTTTTCTTAAAAAAAAAAAAAAACATCGAGAACTTGCAAAGCTCTTTCCAATACCGCTTTTACTGATATGATCTCTTTAACTGCAATCATTTAAATCTCTTTTTAAATTATTTCAGTTATGTTTTTTTTAGAAGCAGAGAGTAATTTGACTGTGCTTCTCTCTGTACTTCATTATATACTGCAATGTCACATCGGTCGATAAGATGATATTCGGTTTTCTGAATTGTTACATTTCACACTTCACTTTTAGACTCGATTCCTACATTTGTGACATGGCTTGAGATTGCATGGAAACCCGCTTCTATGCCAAACTCATGTTCCCCCAAGACGTGCTTATACAAATAGAAAGTGCAGGCGAGGAGTTGACAATAGCTTTACCGGAAATTGGATTATCGGATTTTCTTTCTTGTATTAAGTAGGAAATGTCATTCAAAATAACAATACTAATAATTCATCTGACTGAAAAATAATATTCAATATCTACATCAAAGGAAAGCCTTCAGGAAGCTTGCAGTTAATCTAACGAAAATATAAAACATGATTACAGAGTTGACGGTTGGTTTGTAAATATATGTAGAGTAGATAGAGACATGGAAATACCGTGTTTGCGATAGAGAGCGAGAGAGGGAGCTTTTCAACTTAGGAGTCTTTATGAAGTCCAAGCCACATCCAATAATCTCGTGGGATGAGCGGAAACGTGTGTGGGAGCTTTGTAGGGCTCAGCCCGTATCTGATATTGACATATTAGCAGATTATTAATCTCGTCTGTAACTATTACACTTCGGAATTCAGGAATGGCAGACCGCATTTCAAAAGAAAAGTAACTATATCAGTGAGTAGCTTGACCAAATTAGGTAGGATTGAATGGAGTTATCTATATTCTATACTAATAATAAATCTGTAGCCAAAATTTTTCTGGTAATTTTCGATTTTCCAAAAATAATTGGTGTTAACATGTATAATTAACCATCCTGCAACCGAAAATCGCTTTTTTGAAATTTTTGTGTGTATGTCTGTCTGTCTGTCTGGATGTTTGTTACCTTTTCACGCGATAATGGCTGAACCGATTTATATGACAAATTGGAATATAAATTAAGTTCGTTCTAACTTAGATTTTAGGCTATATGGCATTCAAAATACTTTATTTAAAAGGGGGTTATAAGGGGGCCTGAATTAAATAAATCGAAATATTTCGCTTATTATTGATTTTCATGAAAAATATTACATAACAAAAGTTTCTTTAAAAATAATTTCCGATAAGTTTTATTCTATACAAAATTTTGATAGGACTGATATTTAATGAGATAAATGAGTTTTAAAATTACAATAATAATGCCATCTAAGGCGCTGTACTGAAATAAAAACAAATGACTTCGTCTATAAGGGGCCTTGGACAACAACAACCGAAAGCTATTAAACATAGCCTAAGAGAATGTTTCTGTGTTTGTATAAAGTAATATCGGAAGCTAATTAATTGTTTAATTATTATTTCACCATTGGAAAGTGTAGTTTCTCTAGATGGACATAATTCTACAATGTTATTACAGTAACTTCTGAAACATATAGAAAGTAATATAAAGTATACACATTAAAACTAAATGATATGTCAATCTTCATTAAACTATGGTTGCGTGTAATAGCAATTAAGAAACATGTTAAAGGAATTGTCATTGCACAAAATGATTGCTCTCTGGACCAAAATGACCGCATTTTAATTATTCAAATATAATTTAAATTAAGTAACATATTAAACGGGTACGGTTAAGTGTAGGAATAAGGACCTATATCTAATAGGCCTACGTATGTGTAAAAGTTTGCTACGCAGCTTACGAATGTGCCAATTAAATAATGAATGAATACATGAATGTATTAATGGATGTGCGAAAGCATAAGTATGTAAATGAATATGTGTTTGTGTGTGTGTATAAATGTTAGCCCAAAATTAGCTACTTCCGAAATGTAACTACACCAAAACTACATATTTATCTGAATATGTAATTCAATTGAGATAAATACAGGGACATCATTTTATTTTTACTTCAATTTTTATTGTAACTGAGTTTTTTAATGTACTTCACTCCCACCCCTTCTACTAATGAAGTTCAACCGTCCTCAACACAGATCCAAGACCGCATATATAGTCATAGTAGCCTTACGGTCATAGTAAACAGTACGTTCCAAAAATATGTTCGCGTTTTCCAGTGACGAAAGAGCTTTCAATATTGAATCATTTTCGCACAGGTACTGCCGTCCATTTGTCTACGTCGCATCCCGGTTTCCCCCACCTGCTTCTATTCGCCTCTCTGTAAAGGCTAGTGGCTGGGCTATCTTAGCTCTTTTCTGAAAACATTAATTTCTGTTAGGAATTGGACGTCTTCGTAATATTATACAACTGTTTAAAATAACTTAAATAAAAGGGCCTCGTTAATTAATTGTCACGTGATTTCCCTCCTTTCTACAACTCTTTGACAAAACCACTTGGACGGACAGTAGAGTAATTTTATCTTTTCGGATCGGGCAGAAGTGAAGATTGAATTTATAGTACATAAGGTCTCTTTTATAGAGTAGATACAGAATTATTTCAACATGAGTTACTGATACGAAGTACGAAACTAGTAACTGGAATTAGGTAAAATAGTCTATAGTGCGATAATATGCTCAAAAGAACGGAAGCTTGTATCGAAATGAAGAGCCATCATTTTCAAAATAGTGTTTAAATATCCATATTATGATTATTTTCCAATTTAACTTCATTCTATAATGTGCGCTAATGTGCTGTAAACAGTATAATGTGCACTGCATGATGAATACGTCCGAATGGATAACTCAGTTCGTGAATAAAAACAAAGAAAAACCTAATGAAAATTATCAAATTCAAAATCGCGATATTTCCTAGTTTACGTAAATGGATGAACTACTTTTCTTCCCTCCTGTACCTAGTAAAGTGATTTGTTTGTATATTACACCAGTATCATCGAACTCCAGTCGTGGAAGGGGTAGCAAACGGTGTTTCCGGTTCTTAATCGTTAATCCAAAGGTATAGCCAGGTTAATATTAGAAATGCTAGTAAAAATAAAATGATGTCCCTGTAGAAATATGTAACGTAACACTTAAAGTCCACACCTGTGGAGTAACGGTTGGCACGTCTGGCCGCGAAACCAGGTGGCCCGGGTTCGGTTCCCGGTTGGGGCAAGTTATCTGGTTAAGGTTTTTCCGGGGTTTTCCCTCAACCCAATACGAGCAAATGCTGGGTAACTTTCGGTGCTGGACCCCGGGCTCATTTCACCGGCATTATCACCTTCATCTCATTCAAACGTTAAATAACCTTAGATGTTGATAAAGCGTCGTAAAATAACCTACTTAAATAAAATTAAATAACGCTTTAGTAATGTATTCTTTAAAATATGTGTATGTACATATGTAAGCTATTTTTTCCCCTTCTTTACAAGCATGTTCCATTACAAAAATGTAATACTACATGCCAATAGATTACACATTACAATATTGCTAACTCTTCCGAATACAATATATAGGCCTACATATTATTGCTAGCCTATTCTGCTTTCCCTAAATTTACTAATTACAACGTGTTAACATCTATGCTACTGTTGAATCTTTTAAATACATTGTACAACACTATTTTAGAGCCTATTCTATTTCTCTATTTACAAATTGAAAAAAAATAAATAAAATATAAAAAATAAATCAATACTACTGTTAATCCTTTTAAACACTATTTTTAGAGGTATACTATTTAACAATGTATGTATGTATGTATGTATGTATGTATGTATGTATGTATGTATGTATGTATGTATGTATGTATGTATGTATGTATGTATGTATGTATGTATGTATGTATGTATGTATGTACAGTATGTATGTATGTATGCATGCATGTATGTATGTATGTAATGTATGTCTGTCTGTACGTGTGTAAGTATGTATGCACCGTACATACATAATATATATTAGGTGTTTTCTGAATACAGGATATAGAGAATTTTACATTGTTGTTTAAAATCTTGTATAAAAGACTAAACAATTACGATTCATATAGTGTGTTATACAGTATTTATGAATTTAGTAAAAACCAGATCAAAATTATATCAGTATTCGACGTTAATTGCATGGCAACACTCCACATACAGCTCAGACTTGGCGCTTTCAACCTACCATTTGTTTGCCCCTCATCTTTCTACAATGAATTTGATTATAAAGGCGGGGTAATGCTTTGAATTCGCACATTTTAAATATTGCCTTCGATAAACCGATGAAGCGTTAGAACAAATTCATAATTAAGTTTGAAATTATGCGAAGGGACAATCCACGTTCAATTCTAGCTTTGTGTGTAATTTTAACATATTTTTATACATTCAGGAGTATAAAATGTATTGCCTTACTTTTCAGTAACTCTCGTAATTGAATCGCAATATGTATAACAAGGGAGTATGAGCCCATCTTATTTTGTATTTCCTCTATGGAAAATGAAATACATTTGAGGAGCATAGTTTGAAAGTCAGACAGCTCCATTTTTTTGCGATTTCGAAATATTGATTGTTTCTCATACAATGTTGTGTGCTGAATGCGATTTTGGAACAGTTTAGGTTCAAAAACGGACAGAACAGAGCGAAAATAGCACTTAATTGTGCGCTTCAGAATCAAAATGTAGACAACTCCACTGTGGCTTGGTTTCAAATTAGGACAATTCCATCAGTAGCCAATGAGAAGCCCACATTCGTACCACCTTTTTCCATCACGCATCGCGAATCCAACATGGCTGATTGTTTATATAATCCGTTTGTGGATGAATAAATACTATTTTATGTAAATTTGCTTTCAAACCGAGTTAGAGGAGACTTAGATTCAAAAATAGACTATTTCACTTTAAATATGGCTTCGTTTGGTTTAAAAAACAGACAACTCCATTTTAAATATGGCTTCATTTGGTTTCAAAAACAGATAACTCCATGACAGTTTCAGAGATGGACAACTTCACTTTATAAACTTAAATTTCGACCTGGATATTAATTTAATCGCATTTTGAGACTGAAAAAAATATCTCTATGATCCATGAGAATGTTTAAAAAAATGTACATATAACGGTGACATTCGTTTCAAGGATCTAGTTTTTCGCCTCTCCTGTAAAATAAAAGTGGAGTTGTCCAACTTTGATACCAAACTCCTCAATTGTCCTAACTGTGTAATCATACATATAATTCCATAGAGCAATAAAAATGCATTAATTTTAAAATTTCGTAGTGAAATAATTGCATAGGGCATTGTGTCAGTAGACACACCCGGATGGAATGATGGTGAGGGACCCACAGACCAGAGATATATAGTGTTCTTCCGCAATACAACTGGGTAAAAGGCCATTCGTCTCACTTGCATTGAGGTTCGCTATATGCATTTGCTCTAACATTTCTCATCCAAAAGTAATTAATACGTTCAACTGACTCATGAAATATCTATAGAATTGAACAACACAGTGAAATGTAGTCAAACAGCCATTTCATTTTACATCGATGAGCCGTAAAAACCGCAACAGTTCACATGGATGCCTGCGTACACGCAGACGACAGTCGGTATCAAAACTTGTGACATGGAAAGCATCTATATATTAATTTCGTATAGTCTGCTTATAAAAAAACATTCTTTTGGGTCAAATTCTAAACCTAAATTTTGGACATTTTTCGACTTATACAAGGTGTTAAAAATAACGTTTACAACGTTTCAGGAATGATCGAGGAGGTAAAAACAAACCTCTGTTTTAAGTGACAAAACTTTAGCAGATGCGCCGTTTTGCCGCTAGATGGCCTGAAGGATAGATGACTTGACTTCCGTCACAACAAGCATTGGTTAGTTCTGTTTGTGCACAACCATCTTGTAGGGCCTTGTCTGTTGCCTAACAGTCTCCGTGGTGATAATTATTTTGTTTTTCTACGCGATGTCCTACCAGAACTTTTAGAAAATATCCCATTGAACAACAGAGAAGGAATATGGTTTCTGCATGTTGGTGGCCCTCCACACTTTGATCATCGTGTCAGGAACAGCCTAAATGCTACATTCCCCGATCGTTGGATTGGCAGGGGTGGGCCGGTACCGTGGCCACCTCGATCACCGGACCTATCCCCACTGGATTTCTTTTCGTGGGGAGACGTGAAACGTTTTGTGTATGAGACACCGATCGATACGGCAGAAGACTTAGTTCCTCGCGTTGTTGAAGTTGCACATGTTATTATAGACAATGTTGGCCTTTTTGAGCGTTGTAGATACTCCATAGTACGAAGGTACCAGCTGTGCAATGCCTTCAATGGACGGCAGTTTGAACACCACCTCTCGTTCTTTATGGATTATACTAACACTCACGTACACAATAAACGGCGCATCTTCCAAAGTTTTGTCACTTACAAAAGATATTTGTTTTTACCTCCTCTATTATCCCTGAAATGTTGTAAACGTTATTTTTTAACACCCTATATATCTGCAGTGCCTGGGAAAAGTGACATAAGTCAGTTTCCACAAACCTTTTTTGATGATTTATTGACAACTTACACTGGTTTATGTCGATTTGATTTTTTTCTGTATTAATTATTGTACTTGGGAGAAATACTTATGTCTCTTTTTCCAAGCGAGCAGATGTTCCGTAAGTTGTCAATAAATTATCAAAAAAGGTTTGTGGAAACTGACTTATGTCACTTTTCCCTTGCACTGCAGATATAGACTAGCGATGACCAAAGAGAGTATCATTTGAGCCGTTCAGAGCAAAATTAGTATATGTCAAAAATGGGTAATGAGGTTCAATAATTTAATAATAATAATAATAATAATAATAATAATAATAATAATAATAATAATAATAATAATAATAATAATAATTTTATTTACTTAATGTGGCAGAGCTAAGGCCAGTAGGCCTTCTCTTCCGCCCACCCAGACTCTAATTCTAATAGAATACAATTGCTTACATAGTTATTACATTCATATCTAGACCATAAAACAACATGAAAGTAAATAATGAAAGTTGGATAAGTAATGTTAGTGTGACAATAATAAACATTGGTAAGAAATAGTTATAATAATAAAATAATAATAATAATAATAATAATAATAATAATAATAATAATAATAATAATAATAATAACAGTAGTAATATTAATAATAATGAGATAATTTAAATATTTATTCTGTGATATATATAACCATTAAACATTGAGAAACCTGAAACAGCTATTATTGTTAACAGGAATTGTTAGAAAAAAATTTCATTAGTCTATTCTTAAATTGGTTTGATGTCTGACAGTCCCTGACATTACTCGATAGGGAATTCCAAAGCCGAGGAACAGCCACAGTGAAAGAAGGTAAATATGAGGATGTTCGGTGGGAGGGAATGGATAATATTGAGGTGTTTTGTGATCGTGTGTCTAGGTTATGATAGGTGGATAAATTTTAAAAACAATACGCAAGATAGACAGGAGTGGAGAAATGCAATATGTGAAAGAGAAGGGAAAGGCAGTGGATTTTCCTACGATCTTCTAGACGGAGCCAGGACAACATTTCGAGGGATGGTGTTACGTGATCAGCCCGGCGAATATTGCAGACGAAACGGACGCACATATTATGAACACGTTGCAGTCTCTGCGCCGAAGTAACGCTTAGGTCAGTAAGCAGAATATCACAGTAATCGAAGTGAGGCATCACGAGTGTTTGCAATAACATTTTTTTTCGTGGAAAAGGGTAGAAAATTCTTCAATCGCCTAAACGAGTGGATTAATGAGAATACTTTTTTGCAGGTTTCTGCAACTTGAATGTTCCAGTTTAAGCTTTTATCCATTAAAGTAAACATCCTGTAAAATACAGCGCAAAGTAGCAATTAATATTAGTTTATTTAAACTATTAGTAGTCAGTAGATAGCAAGAAAGACATTAATTGCTACTTTGCGCTGTATTTTACAAAATTTTTACTTTAAACCTCATTATCCAATTTTGACTTACACCACTTTTGCTCTGAACTGCTCATTTTTACACATATAGCTACATAACCGTAGTCGTAATTGCATCCGTGATGTCCCGTTGCATTCCTCTGATACACTTTTATACAAGATTTGCAGTCCACGGATTTCACGACAAGGGGTGTCGGACAAAAGGGTTCCATGCACCAGCCGGTACCTGCAGATATGCAGTATAGTATATCAAGTGATCAACAGCACCAGGAGAATGTGAGCATCGAAATAATGCAGAAATATAACAATAATTTTACTTTGTGGTCAATACATACATACATACATACATACATACATACATACATACATACATACATAAATACATACAGTCCACACATGTGGAATAACGGTCAGCGCGTCTGGCCGCGAAACCAGGTGGCCCGGGTTCGATTCCCGGTCGGGACAAGTTACCTGGTTGAGGTTTTTTTCCGGGGTTTTCCCCCAACCCAATTTGAGCAAATGCTGGGTAACTTTCGGTGCTGGACTCCGGATTCATTTCATCGGCATTATCACCTTCATCTCATTCAGACGCTAAATAACCATAGATGTTGATAAAGCGTCGTAAAATAACCTATTAAAAATATATACATACATTACATAAATGTTCTGTCCATGAGAAGGTCTTTCACTCCAAACCCAGTATTCTTTAAATTTTCCTATTTTCTGCCTTCCTCTTTGTCTCCACACATGATCCATATACAGTAATATTACCTCCAAAAGTACCAGCTAGAAGAGATTGAAGTAATCGGACTTCTGGTTGGAGCAAGAGGTACCGCTACTCTCTTCATGAAAGATGTGTTTAAGAGGCTTGGAATACCTACAGCTATTATTCCGATTGTAACTTTAGTTGCATTGAAACTATCATTTGCTCTCCTGAAGCATCACCTATATTCGAAATGAATCCAAGTTCATTAGCATTCTTTACTTTTTTGTAACACTTACCTCTCTAAAACTAGGTATCTCAAAATGTATTTGCAGCTATGTACTTGTAGGAGTTTCACTGTCAAGACAAAATTAATGGTTCAATGAACTTGTAAACATTTGTCCCTTGTGGCAGCTCACGAATAGTGAAAAGATTTCTAAATTAAAATAATGCCATCTGTCATCTGATATCTTCTTCTTGTCCCGAACTCTCCTCCCGTTCATCATTCCTGCCAATGCATCCTTCAGTAGGCAGTATCTTCTCAGCCAGTGACCCAACTAATTCCTTTCTCTCTTTGATCAGTTTCTTCACCCACTCTTTTCACCACAGCTTCATTTCTTATTCTGTCTGTCCGCTTCACACGCTCCATTCTTCTCCATATCCACATTTCAAATGCTTCTATTAGTTTCTCTTCATTTCGTAGTAATGTTTCTACCCCATATAATGCCACACTCTACACCAGACGTCTCCAAAAGCGTACTCGCGAGTAAGCCTCTGAACGGAACCGAAGTCAGTACGTAATGAGCGCGCTCCGCCTCACCCATCTCCACCTGTACTGTACTCAATGTTTATGCGTAAACGAAGAGCAGTGGCGGACTGCCATTATCATTATGTTGGTCGGCGTGTTCCACCTTTTCACAATGTCTTCTAATCATGGACGTAGTACATTCAAGGATGAATAGGAAGAGATTTTTTTTTTAGTTAGTGGGAAGAATGTGAAATGCTTAATTTGTTCGAAAATTCTTAAGGGTGTATTAAAATTCAACATGCGACGACAATACTCGACTCTTCACAAAGAATATCATACAATTACAGGCGTCTTGGACATGTGAAAATAATTTATTTTGGGGCTATCTGTTAATTAGAATGTTGGTTATACATAATAATCAGTATATTACAATACGTTCACACTTAGTTCCGCATGACAAACATGTAGTTTTTCGTTTAATTTTAGGTGAAATGCGTAGGTCTACAAATATTTTGATAAATATAAAACAAGAAAATACAAACAAATCACATACGTGTCCTCAGTCTTAAATAAAAAAGCTTTTTGCTAGCTATGTTTTAGCTTGGAATAATGGAAAATCAATGAAGCCCTTTACATAAGAATCATTTGTAAAATTGTGCATAGAGGACGTTACTGAAATACTGTGTCCAGAACAAAGTCAAAGTTTAAGAAAATTAAAATGTTTCCAATTACAGTTCAGAGAAGGAATTTCAAGACTGGAAATGTAATTGAATCTGAAGTCGAAACCACAATTAACCAGTTTGTAACTTACTCACTTGCATTGCACGAAAGCACAGATAGAAATGACGAAGCTCACCTAGCCATTTTCATCCGAGGAGTTAATGAACATTTTACTGTGTCTGAATGTCTTATAGATGTAATTACAAAATATAACTGGAGGAGATCTTTTCCAGGCCCTGAAAGGCACAATAGAACAGAAGAGGTTGAATTTGCAATGGCTTATGTCAATAGCAACAGACGGGGCTCCAGCTTCATAGTATGTCAAAATAATATACAAACGTATTATGATATTTCTTATTCTTTTGATGTAATTATTTGTAAATTTAAGCAGATCGTTGCCGCGATCCCCCACTGGTCGCTCCTATCTGTTGAGGTACGAGTCTCTCCCCTTCTCTAGCCTTACAGCACACTGTGTTCGGCGGGCAGCATCGAGAACATGAATGACGATACGCTTTTTGGAGACCTCTGCTCTACACAAAGCACTTCACTAGTCTCTTCCTTTTACTATAGTTAATTAACTTCATTTCTTTTATTAATTTCATATTTCTTGCATCCATTTTGCTATTAATGATAGTGGTATTCTGTGGTATTAGCCAACACATTTTTAAAAGGCTAGAATAGTATTTTTAGAAGCTGTTTTACAGTTTTTAGGTGCCTAAATCTACATTTTTAGAGCCTAAAAATCCGAGGTCTAGTCATAATATATTTTCCAGCGTTCTGTTTAGCACTTTAATAAATGAAATAATAAATATTAAACTGAAACATTAATTTACAATGCATAATAACGTGAAGATATTTTAAAGGATCAAGATATATGCATGTTTCTAGCTCTGTAGCTAGCAATGTGCAAGAGAATGTAGTGTTTATTAACACAAATTCCTTGACACGCCTCCTGATTTGTGTGTGTTTTTAACCGTAATCTCCGTGTAGCACACATATCTCTAGAATACAAGCTCATATGGCTTTAAACGCTGTACAGGATTCGTTTAGTACTACTATTCAGTGAACATTACATTATGTATATGGATTTACTTCCAAGTGCTTTGAGGTAAAATAACGGCTAGAAATTAAAGCGAATTAAGTAATTTAGTGGCGTGATATACTCGTAGCGAAAGTAACTGCAACACCAGGGGGGGTCTGTGTTTTATTACTCGCCCAAGATCGTGGTAAAAGGGCGTCGAATATGGCGCACGCTAGTCAGCGGTTAGTGTGGAAAGTTATAGCGCAATTCCATCACTTTAATTGCGACCCCAATGGCATCACATTTCACTGCCGTGTATACGCTTCATTACATGCACATTGTATGAACACAATGCGTTCAATTGCCATGGACCCTCAGCCCTATGCAGCCGATGACATAATCAACTCAATTAATGTAGCTGCTTCCTACATTGACGTAACGTATTTACTCGAATATAACGCGCACTTTTTCAGCTGAATTTAGTCTCCAAAATCGGGGTGCGCATTACAATCGATGGCGCACTAGATTCGTATGCAAACAGTGTTGCCAGTTTCTTCAGACGGAAATCCCTACAGCTGTTTAAAAATTCCCTATAATCAGCAAAAAAATTCGTATGTTTGTCAAATCAAAACTCAAGGTATCCAGAATCCATATACATGTACATGGGTTGGATAAAAAGTAATGGCAACAATTCGATATTTCTGACATGGCTTTATTCACAGGGGTACAACATTTACGTACCGTCTATATAGTCGCCGCCCTTATTTATTACCTTTTACCAAATGTTTGGAAGGCGTCGTACACCATCAGCGCGTCCATTTTGTTGATGTTCCATATTGACCGCCCTAAAGCACGGATAAGTTCATCTCTGGTATTGTACCGGGTCCCTCGCAGTGGTTCTTTCACTTTGGTGAAAAGATCGTAATCGCATGGATCATATCGGGTGAGTACGGTGGATGTTCCAGTAGTCCGCGTTTCCGTCTGCCTTGGAGGTACAGCGTGGTGCAGTATTACCCCATCAATGTCATACGCCACAATGAACATCTCCTTCACAGCACTTTGTGTAGGGTGCACTTTCTTTGGACGAGGAGAACCGGAATGCTTCCATTCATTTGATTGGCGTTTCAAGTTTGGCTCATACGAGCGAGTCCAGGTTTCGTCCATAGCGACGATTCGTCCAAGAAAGTAATCACTTTCCCTTTGGTACCGGTGCAACAAGGCCTTCCTGGAACGCTTTAACCCATCGTGCAACTGTGCGATATGGCAACGCTGCACCACATGCTTCATGCAGTCCCTGAAAACATTCTTGTGCACTATGACCTCGTGCCATTTCAATTTTGATCCAGGAACGTTGCTATAGTTTTGTAAGGATGGTCTTAAGGCGCTCGTACTATCCCTATAAAAGTGAACGTTCTACACACTGCAGTAGATTGATGGAGTACTTTCGCCGCTGGCTGCACTAACTCATCTAACAGTCCTTGTTCATGTCCACACAGCTGGCAGCTCTCGAACGCACCATCGTCACGTGACAGCAGTGTTGCCATTACTTTTTATCCAACCTGTGTATATTAATTTAGGCCTATACGAGATGGTAGTAGATAAAAAATTGCACTTACAGTTACAATAGTAATTGTAATTCCTCGTCATCAGCCATCGCTTCATCCGCTATAAGTCCAATAGTTTTGTACCGGATCACATATAGATTGCTCATTCCTATGTTAAAATCGTAGCACTTTGAAGGGAACACCCGTCAGGATCGCCACCCGCCCGCCCTAAACGAACACGAGATGGCAGTACAGGAGCTAATGCAATTCAAATGGGAATTAAGACGTGACTGCTTATGTAACAACTAGATGGCAGCATAGTAAACCTAACAAAAGTTGTTACCGACAAAGCCTATAACATAGAGCAATCTGGGTATATATGATCTAGGCTTTTGTACATACTCACTGGCTTTTAAGGAACCCGGAGGTTCATTGCCGCTCTCACATAAGCCCGCCATTGGTCCCCATCCTGAGGAAGATTAATCCAGTCTCTACCATCACATCCCACCTCCCTCAAATCCATTTTAATATTATCTTCCCATCTACGTTTTGGCCTCCCCAAAGATCTTTTTCCCTCCGGCCTCCCAACTAACACTCTATATGCATTTCTGGATTCGCCCACACGTGCTACATGCCCTACCCATCTCAAAAGTCTGGATTTAATATTCTTAATTATGTCAGGTGAAGAATACAATGCGTGCAGTTCTGCGTTGTGTAATTTCATTCTCCTGTAACCTCATCCCTCTTAGCCCGAAATATTTTCCTAAGAACCTTATTCTCAAACACCCTTAATCTCTGTTCCTCTCTCAAAGTGAGAGTCCAAGTTTCACAACCATACAGAACAACCGGTAATATAACTGTTTTATAAATTCTAACTTTCAGATTTTTTGATAGCAGACTAGATGACAAAAGCTTCTGAACCGAATAATAACAGGCATTTCCCATATTTATTCTGCGTTTAATTTCCTCCCGAGTGTCATTTATATTTTTTACTGTTGCTCCAAGATATTTGAATTTTTCCACCTCTTCGAAAGATAAATCTCCAATTTTTATATTTCCCTTTCGTACAATATTCTGGTCACGAGACATAATCATATACTTAGTCTTTTCGGGATTTACTTCCAACCCTATCGCTTTACTTGCTTCAACTAGAATTTCCGCGTTTTCCCTAATCGTTTGTGGATTTTATCCTAACATATTCACGTCATCCGCATAGACAAGAAGCTGATGTAACCCGTTCAATTCCAAACCCTCTTTGTTATCCTGAACTTTCCTAATGGCATATTCTAGAGCGAAGTTAAAAAGTAAAGGTGATAGTGCATCTCCCTGCTTTAGCCCGTAGTGAATTGGAAAAGCATCAGATAGAAACTGGCCTATACGGACTCTGCTGTAATTTTCACTAAGACACATTTTAATTAATCGAACTAGTTTCTTGGGAATACCAAATTCAATAAGAATATTATACAAAACTTCTGTCTTAACCGAGTCATACGCCTTTTTGAAATCTATAATAATCAGCAAAAAATCCCTACGTTTGTGAAATCAAAACACAAGGTCCCAATTGGTATCCAGAATCAATGTATTAATTAGAGGCCTATACGAGATGGTAGTAGATAAAACACTGCACTTACAGTTACAATAGTAATTGTAGTGCCTCGTCATCAGCCATGTCTTCTTCAGCCGCTATAAGTCCAATAATTTCGTCGCTTCTTTTGTTCCTTTTGTACATGGTTTCATTAAATAATTGAAGGGTTCAGAGCCATAGCGGGCCAAGCGCCATTTATTAAAAACGGAGAAAGCAAGGGTTAAAGTTAAGTGAATACCATAATTTAATGAAGACTGACATATAATTTAGTTTTAATGTGCACACTTTATATTATCTGCTATATTTTTCATTAAATTATGGTAAGCACTTGACTTTAATCCTTTTTTTCTCCGTTTTTAAAAAATGGCGCTTGGCCCACTATGGCCTGACCCCTTCAATTATGCATTTCTTGTGTTACAGGATAGTCACAGCACACTTTTTTCAGGTTGCGCATGTCTAGTTTTATACGCGCAAGTGATAAAACTGTTTCTGAAGATCGTGTTTATGTTTTGTTTTAATGCTAGGCAACACAGATAAAAATGCGTTCCAGGCAAGCATTAGAGTGCAGCAGAGAATAACAAATTTTGGCTAATTTCATTGTATTTTCAAACATGTATTGAGAATTGAAATTTTTGCTTTCCCCAGTTTGTTTCGAAAATTCCAGAATTTAAATGTGACTATTTTTTTCGATGAAGAAAAAAATTGGCAAAAGTCTTCTTGTATGGAATGAAGATTATCTTGTGTGTCCGAGGGACAGATAGAATTGTGAATTTAGTGATCATCTGACTCAAAGTAGTGGTGGTGGTGGTGGTGATGCTGATGGTGGTGTTGTGAAAATAACTATGGTTTAGTTTAAAACAAATCTCAGTGAAAATAACTAATAACAAGTTTCTAGATTCACCGTTTCAATTTCTCGTCATTGGAACTCCCTACCTCATACCTTAAGGGGCTGTCAGACATTTACTAATTTCAAAACCCGGTTGTCAGCTAGACTGCTTAGACTGTGAGCTTTCTTAAAATATAACTTTTCTAATATATGATTTTTACATCTTGATTACACAACTTTTAACACTATATCAATTCGGAATATGTATTACATGTCTTTCTCGTGTTAAATTCTATCGTACCTGGTTAACATGATTCTGAAGAAGGCTTATAACAGGCCGAAACATTTTAACCAGGTACGATAGAATTTAACACAAGAAAAACATATAATACATATTCCGAAATGATTTTTACTTTTAATATATAAATTTCCTTTATTATTTTAACAATTACTTTGATTCTTAGAATTACGTGTAACTAAACTTGTTTTCATTTTGTTATTATTATTATTATTATTATTATTATTATTATTATTTGTACATTGTTCCTGTACTTCTGCCATTTTTATATTTGCTATTGTTCTAATACAGGAAGAGAAGGCTTTAAGGCCTTAACTCTGCCTGTATAAAGAAACAAACAAACGAATAAATAAGTAAGTAAATAAATAAATAAATAAATAAATATAAGTGTTAAAAATTAATTTTTCTTTTTCATTGAATTTTCTTATGAAACCCAACACCTTCCTCTAACGAAATTAATAAGATTTGTCCCTTAATGCATTAAGTAACGACAATCGTTTTGTTCAAGACATTTGAAGCATTCTTATGTCCCTAATAACTGTTTTGAAGTTGGGGTACTCTGAACATTCCACATACATACCTATGTAACTTTCACCTACCTACCTACCTACCTAATTAAAGGTTGAATAACGTTAATATTATGTTTTATTAAACGACGCTCACAACTGCCGAGGTTATATCAGCGTCGCCGGTGTGTCTGAATTTTGTTCCGCAGGAGTTCTTTTACACGCCAGTAAATCTACTGACATGAGCCTGTCGCATTTAAGCATATTTAAATGTCATCGACCTGGCCCTCGATCGAATCCGCAACCTAGGGCATAGAAGGCCAACGCTATACGAACTCCGCCAACCAGGCCAACTAAAGGTTGATTGTGAATCTTATCTCTGACAATGATGTTTGTTGTCAACGTGTCTTATTTGGAGGTGCTGGCTTCATACACCGGGCGTCCTGCCCGATTCCCGAGAAAAGATCATAACATGACTAGGAGCTGAGACCATCGCCATTTCCGAGTTTTAGAGCCGAGAAATAAGAAGAAAATTGCACTGCTTAAATAAGCAATGGTTGTTCGTAACTTGCTTAGAGAACACTTTGAAGTTGCCAAGCAATCACCACTGTAATGACAAACTAACTGGAAACTTCTTTCCTAAATTATCGACATCCAGATTTACCTTTCTTAAGGAGAGTAAGGACGAAAGACGGCCGGTTGGAGTAATTACGAAGCGATCACATTTGATTCAATCCAAGCATCTGCGATTCAGCCCTTGGCGAATAAATGAAATAATTAAGTTACTTGTCATGTAAATTTCATTCTACAATCTTTCTCGGATGCAGATATCTTCTCGACGCAAGACCCGGCGTGTGACAGATTAGGCTACGTTCCAAGTTATCACGACTATGAAACTCAGTTCGCGCGAAGATGTTCGAAATTAGGAATAATGAAGACTTTACAGCGTCTAAGACGCAGGCATTAAGCTACAACCGCGATAGCGGATTTGAATTCCGGCTACAGCATTGATATTTCCCACTCTACTCATCTAGCGCTTGTTAAACCTAAGGGTTTGAGGTAGTACCTCGAGTGGTGTTATCAAATATTTTAATTAAAACGTATCAAGACTATTTACGAAAACTCTTAGATTGAGTTCATAAATTTAAAATAGAAATAGGTATCAAGTAACAAAACAGGCTCCGGTTTCGGGTTCAATAATTTTGGCTGGTGTATTACTAAAGCTAGGAGGATATGGTTTAGGTTGGGATGGATTAGGTTTGGTTTCTTACTGTTTAGTTATTTATTATCAAAATGTTAAGCCTTATAACGTAACTATAAGCGATGAACTAAGATGTAATGGGAGATAATTTAAAAATTATAATTTCTTTATATTCATTCATTCATAGTTTTCCGCCCAACGTCAGGTCTTTCACTGCAAACCCACCTTTCCCCAATCTTCCTATTCTCTGCATTCCTCTTAGTCTCCTCATATGATCCATACATCTTAATATCGTCTATCATCTGGTATCTTCTTCTGCTCTGAGCTCTTCTCCAGTTCACAATTCCTTCCAGTGCATCCTTCAGTACGCAGCTTCTTCTGAGCTAGTGACCCAATCAATTCCTTTTTCTCTTCCTGATCAGTTTCAGCATCATTCTCTCTTCACACACTCTTTCCAACACAGCTTCATTTCTTATTCTGTCTGTCTACATCATACCCGCACAAACAGCGCTCAACGAGCGCGCGCGCTCCTTTGGAGCGGGAGAGCCATGTTTACCGCTCGCCGAAACGGAGAGGAAGATACGTCAGAATGACATAGACTTGCTATGGGTAGAGGAGATGGGAACGACCACTCAGTTATCTAGTGGAGTGTAATATGTAGGCCTATTCTCAGTAACTGTTTCACGTTGCTTACCTACTGCTACAGTACAGTCTGGAGGAATCTAAAAGACGGAACGTAACATTTAACATTTAACGATTTACAGCTCGAACTTATTGATCTTCAACGTGACCTAAGGGCTAAAGATCGTTTGAATAATACTACTAGCCTGGTTGAGTTTTACAAGACTAAACACTAGCAATAATATCCACGATTACACAGGCTGGCTGTGAAAATAATTGCTATGTTTGACTAAACATTTATATTTGTGAGCAACTGTTTTCTACAATCAACTTTAATAGAAGCAGGCATCGAACATCTGTAACTGATCTTTCATTACGATCAGTAGGCTACTGTTCCTTTCAGCTGCCAACAGTATAAAACCCCGTTTTGATGTACTGATAAATAAAAATATAACAAAATGATATTGTAGGCCTACATTTAAGAAGCTATAGAATTTCTATTATTTCTGTAAAATAAATATTTCTTTATTAATTAATAATAGTCCAAGATAGTTTTGCAAACACTGAACGGGAATTCATTTCATAAACACTCGTAATAGTACTTTCTTTTATGTACATTTTGTACGAGATCGTCCTTATACAGAGCCCAGTCAATATGTGCCTTCGCTCATGAGCTGTGAGCCGGCTCGGAGAGCGCAAACCTTGTGCAGACCTGGTCTACATTACACGCTCCATTCTTCTCCATATTCACATTTCAAATGCTTCTATTCGGTTCTGTTCACTTTGTCGTAATGTCCATATTTCTGCCCCGTATAATACCACACTCCATAAAATGCACTTCACTAGTATCTTTCTTAGTTCTTTTTCCAAAGGTCCGCAGAAGATGCTCCCTTTTCTATTAAAAGCTTCCTTGGCTACTGTTATCCTTTTCTTGACTTCCTGGCAGTAGTTCATGTTACTGCTTACGCAGAGTGATTTATATATATATACATATATATACATATATATATATATACATATACATATATATACATATACATATATATACATATACATATATATACATATACATATATATACATATACATATATATATACATATACATATATATATACATATACATATATATATATATATATATATATATATATGCTGACGGTTCAACTCGAAGAGCAGATATCATTATTATAGACCGAAAAAAATTGTGGACTCCTCGATCCCACAGTCCGTTTTGAGAACAGCGAGGAACAACTAGAGAAGTCTGCAAAGAAAAACGGGGAATTTACCTGCCATGCTGCAGCGATTTGGGGACCAAATATAACATCAAGACATGGGACGTTATAGGAATTATGATTGGGGCTAGAGGCACAATCCCACGGGAGTCCTTAGAAGTCTTCCGAAAATTAAAAGTTCCTGACAGCACCCTGGACATGATATCCTCCACTGCACTGAAGTAATCGATTAGCATAATTAATCATCACTTATATTCTTTATAAAATGTAATTTGTCTTGTAGCCTAAATCGTTTGTTGCATTTCCAATAAATTTCTCCATGATAGCCTAACTAACTAGGGTTTCTATTAAAGAAAAAATTGAATTAAATATAAATATTCATTTAGAATTGTTTAGGAGGCCGATTATTAAACCCTGGTTGGGACGGCTATCAACTATATCTTATTTATTTATTTATTTTGTTTTATTTATTTGTTTATTTATCTGTTTATCTATTTTGTTTTATTTATTTATTTATTTTGATTGATTTACTTGTTTATTTATTTTGTTTTATTTATTTAATTATTTATTTATTTATTTTGATTGATTTATTTGTTTATTTATTTTGTTTTATTTATTTACTTATTTATTTATTTATTTTGTTTTATTTATTTCTTTTGTTTTATTTATTTATTTGTTTATTTATTTTGTTTTATTTATTTACTTATTTATTTATTTATTTTGTTTTATTTATTCATTTTGTTTTATTTATTTATTTACTTTGTTTTATTTATTTATTTATTTATTTATTTATTTATTATTTCGAAACGAATGATGCTAGCCACAACTTGTTATACTTCAAATGTAGTTTATCTTTGGGAGATTACTAACGTCTATAGCAAATGTTGACAATTTTTTATTTATTCGACTGGAAATTCACTTAATCACCAGTTTTTAAAGTCAAATTAAGCAGGAGTTTTCATTCCCTGTCGCGAGATACGCAGATCGTATGTAATACGCTGTATTTGTATTACATTGCACATCATGATAATATGTAACACTGCTTACGTTCGTATCTCGCCTATTAGTGGAAGGTATAGGCCTATACATATTGTAGTGGCTAGTAAGACCGGATATTTTCAAATATGGAAGTGTTACGGGAAAGCCATAACGTCCAGTAACAATTAAACTTGGGTTATGCGAATTATTAATTAGATCTATGTTATAGAAATTCGAGTCTCAAGCCATTCGGCGAATGGTGTGTCAGATATATCTATACAAATTGAGATTGAACTTTATTAAAACAGTTTCAGTACTGTAGAATGTATATGGATAAGATTCAGAATAATATCTATATTATAGAGAGACTAAGAGTATGTCTTATACGTAATAATACATCTTATGTCTTAATTATCTGCGTTATACCGCGCTTACTTTTCCACGAGTCCTGTTTCACCACGTCGACAGACGACAGACGACAGACGACATCCGGTATGCCAGAGATTACACGCTAAAGAAGCTGGAAATATGCTGACAGTTGTGTCTCATCTAGTAACACAATTTGTGTCGGATTCGAGGTAAGATAATTTGAGGAGTTTGGTATCAAAGTTGGACAACTTCACTTTGCTCCCCCGAGGAGAGGCGAAAAACTAGATCCTTGGAAACCAATGTCACCGTTATACGTACATTTCTTTCAAACATTCTCATGAGTCATAGAAACATTTTTTTGTCTCAAAATTTGATTAAAATTAATATTCAGGTCCCAATTTGAGTTTAAAAAGTGGAGTTTTAATTAAGTCCTGGAGTTGTCTGTTTTTGAAACCAAATGAAGCCATATTTAAAGTGGAGTTGTCTGTTTTTGAAACCAAATGAAGCCATATTTACAGTGGAGTTGTCTGTTTTTGAAACCAAATGAAGCCATATTTAAAGTGGAGTTGCCTGTTTTTGAAACCAAACGAAGCCATATTTAAAGTGGAGTTGTCTGGTTTTGAAACCAAATGAACCCATATTTACAGTGGAGTTGTCTGTTTTTGAAACCAAATGAAGCCATATTTAAAGTGAAGTTGTCTGGTTTTGAAACCAAATGAAGGCATATTTAAAGTGGAGTTGTCTGTTTTTGAAACCAAATGAAGCCATATTTAAAGTGGAGTTGTCTGTTTTTGAAACCAAATGAAGCCATATTTAAAGTGGAGTTGTCTGTTTTTGAAATCAAATGAGGCCATATTTACAGTGGAGTTATCTGTTTTTGAAACCAAATGAAGCCATATTTAAAGTGGAGTTGTCTGTTTTTGAAATCAAATGATGCCATATTTACAGTGGAGTTGTCTGTTTTTGAAATCAAATGAAGCCATATTTAAAGTGGAGTTGTCTCTTTTTGAAATCAAATGAACCCATATTTACAGTGGAGTTATCTGTTTTTGAAACCAAATGAAGCTATGTTTAAAGTGGAGTTGTCTGTTTTTGAAACCAAATGAAGCCATATTTAAAGTGGAGTTGTCTGTTTTTGAAACCAAATGAAGCCATATTTAAAGTGGAGTTGTCTGTTTTTGAAACCAAATGAAGCCATATTTAAAGTGGAGTTGTCTGTTTTGAAACCAAATGAAGCCATATTTAAAGTGGAGTTGTCTGTTTTTGAAACCAAATGAAGCCATATTTAAAGTGGAGTTGTCTGTTTTTGAAACCAAATGAAGCCATATTTAAAGTGGAGTTGTCTGTTTTGAAACCAAATGAAGCCATATTTAAAGTGGAGTTGTCTGTTTTTGAAACCAAATGAAGCCTTATTTAAAGTGGAGTTGTCTGTTTTTGAAACCAAATGAAGCCTTATTTAAAGTGGAGTTGTCTGTTTTTGAAACCAAATGAAGCCATATTTAAAGTGGAGTTGTCTGTTTTGAAACCAAATGAAGCCATATTTAAAGTGGAGTTGTCTGTTTTTGAAACCAAATGAAGCCATATTTAAAGTGGAGTTGTCTGTTTTTGAAACCAAATGAAGCCATATTTAAAGTGGAGTTGTCTGTTTTGAAACCAAATGAAGCCATATTTAAAGTGGAGTTGTCTGTTTTTGAAACCAAATGAAGCCATATTTACAGTGGAATTGTCTGGTTTTGAAACCAAGTGAAGCCATATTTAAAGTGGAATTGTCTGGTTTTGAAACCAAGTGAAGCCATATTTACAGTGGAATTGTCTGGTTTTGAAACCAAGTGAAGCCATATTTACAGTGGAATTGTCTGGTTTTGAAACCAAGTGAAGCCATATTTACAGTGGAGTTGTCTGTTTTTGAAACCAAACGAAGGCATATTTAAAGCGAAATTGTCTACTTTTGAATCTAAGTCTTTTCTAACTCGGTTTCGAAGTAAATTTACGTAAAACAGTACTTATTCATCCACAAACCGATTATATAAACAATCAGCCATGTTGGATTCGCGATGCGTGATGGGAAAAGGTGGTACGAATGTGGGCTTCTCATTGGCTACTGAAGGAATAGTCGTAATTTGAAAGCAAGCCACAGTGGAGTTGTCTACATTTAGATTCTAAAGCGCATAATTAAGTGCTATTTTCGCTCTGTTCTGTCCGTTTTTGAACCAAAACAGTTCCAGAATCATCGCATTCAGCATACAAAATTCTATGAGAAACAATCGATATCTCGAAATCGCAAAAAAATGGGGTTGTTTAACTTTGATAATATGCTGCTCATTTCAAGATCGTGTCCAAATAGCCTCGCGAACAGAGCAGATTACGTAAAGAATGCAAGTTTACGAGTTACTTAACTATCAAAGTAGCTGACGTCCTATGAAATAATTTTAAAAATGAATACTCAATTCAACTATCAAGACGTGTTCTGCACTACACTGGATAATTATTCGTAAATGATGATTTAGTGCAGCTATCATAACTACTGTATGAGATGATAGTTGAAGTATAGCTAACGAATATGTTACATTCTGAAAAGATCGTTCGAGAATGTAAAATCAATTTTTAGGGCATTTTAATGGCATTTTTGAAAGATTTTTAGGTCATAAATGCATTGTTTTTAGGACATTTTTACATGATTTATAGGTCGTCAAAATCCTAGCCCTAAATATGAGTTACATGTTGTACTTTGCGGGATATAAGCTAATGGTTTAAACTGACAGGAATTTCATAATACGATCATTCATAAAACATCAGATAGTAAAATACGTGACACATTTATGGAAAAAATATTATCGCAAGGGGAACAGTAAATAGGACGTTGTTTTATGTGCATTTCCTTAAACACTCTGTATACAGTAGGCTATAACAGGCGATATAAATATGTAAAATAAAATGTAACAGATTCAACAAAATGTGCGGCAAAACATCCACTTGTTCCCAACAGAAATGGATAGTTGACGAGTGTCATGAATCTTTCATAATGTCGGAGAGCTACGGAGGAGAAGGACTGCGCTGAATGACTGTAAAGTTGCGTCGGTTTCACTGTTTTTTCGTTAACGGTTACCATTTTACTGTACATTTCTTTTGAAACGACCTCAATAATACTTTGCTTTTGAATGGAAAATCATTAGTTTACAAAACATCACTTGTACAGACACTTACTATGCCACATTTCCGTTATTGAGACGCTTTATTCAGTGACTTCAGAGTGGATTTATCCCATAAACTCCAACGTGTTCATAATGCGTGTGTTCGCTTCATTTGTAATGTCCGCTACTACGATCACATTTCGCCTTCTTTCGATAAATTATTGTGGCTCAGGTTAAATGAGAGGAGAAAGTTACATTCCCTTTAACTCTCTTATACCGAATTTTGTACACCTCTGCTTCCTCTTACTTATTTGTCCGATGCCACAGTCTTTCTCGCTATCATAACTTAAATACTCGGTCACAACATGATAACACGCTAGAAATACCACTCCACACATCATCTCTTTATTCTTCATCTTTCACTGTCACTACTTCTCGTCACTGGAATTCTCTGCCGCCTGAAATCAAGGACTACCGAACTTTAATTTCTTTTAAATGTAAATTAAAAAAATATCTTATGCTGAGTTTTCAGACCTAACGCGTTGCAAATATTTAATGCAATGTATTTCACTGTATTTATTTTTATTGTTTGTTTCTTATTTTCATTGTGTAATCATGTAAATCGTGTTTATTTATCACATAACACCAATATGTATTACGCTGTGTTGCTTATTATTAATTTTTTATTATTAGTCTATTATTTTTTATTGTGTACATTTCATTCAATTGTCGGTTTCTGGTATAATTATGTGAATCCTACTTACTTGTAATCTAATACTAATATGTATTCTAATGTGTTTATTTTTATTTTTACTGTGTACATTTTTTATTCAATTATCGGCTTCTGTTTTTGTGAGATTCGTATTTGATTCTAACAACATTAATATGTATTCCACTATGTTTATTTTTATTTTATGAGGTAAATTTTTATGTAACTACCTCTTTTGATCTCATTATGTACATAAATTGTATCAGTATGTAATTACTTAATTCCGATCAAGTTGTATGTTCAACTATGTAAGCAAGTCTTATTCCTGGTTGAGTGTAAGAGAAGGCCTTACGGCCTTAACTCTGCCAGGTTAAATAAAGCCATTATTATTACTATCATCATCATCATCATTATTATTATTATTATTACTTACTGGCTTTTAAGGAACCCGGAGGTTCAATGCCGCCCTCACATAAGTCCGCCATTGGTCCCTATCTTGAACAAGATTAATCCATTCTCTATCATCATATCCTACCTCCCTCAAATCCATTTTAATATTATCTTCCCATCTACGTCTCGGCCTCCCTAAAGGTCTTTTTCCCACCGGCCTCCCAACTAACACTCTATATCCATTTCTGGATTCGCCCATATGTGCTACATGCCCTGCCCATCTCAAACGTCTGGATTTAATGTTCCTAATTATGTCAGGTGAAGAATACAATGCGTGCAGTTCTGTGTTGTGTAACTTTCTCCATTCTCCTGTAACTTCATCCCCCTTAGCCCCAAATATTTTCCTAAGAACCTTATTCTTAAACACCCTTAATCTATGTTCCTCTCTCAAAGTGAGAGTCCAAGTTTCACAACCATACAGAACAACCGGTAATATAACTGTTTTACAAATTCTAACTTTCAGATTTTTCGACAGCAGACTGGATGATAAAAGTTTCTCAACCGAATAATAACAGGCATTTCCCATATTTATTCTGTGTTTAATTTCCTCCCGGGTATCATCTATGTTTGTTACTGTTGCTCCAAGATATTTGAACTTCTCCATCTCTTCAAAAGATAAATTTCCAATTTTTATATTTCCATTTCGTACAATATTCTCGTCACGAGACATAATCATATACTTTGTCTTTTCGGAATTTACTTCCAAACCTGTCTCTTTACTTGCTTCCAGTAAAATTTCCGTGTTTTCCCTAATCGTTTGTGGATTTTCTCCTAACATATTCACGTCATCCGCATAGACAAGCAGCTGATGTAACCCGTTCAATTCCAAACCCTCTCTGTTATCCTAGACTTTCCTAATGACATATTCTAGAGCAAAGTTAAAAAGTAAAGGTGATAGTGCATCTCCTTGCTTTAGCCCAAAGTGAATTGGAAACGAATTTGACAGAAACTGATCTATACGAACTCTGCTGTACGTTTCACTGAGCCACATTTTAATTAATCGAACTAGTTTTTTTGGGAATAGCAAAGCGAATTAGACTATCATATAAAACTTCTCTCTTAACCGAGTCATATGCCTTTTTGAAATCTATGAATAACTATGAAATATATCATCATCATCATCATCATCATCATCATCATCATCATCATCATCATCATCATCATCATCATCATCATCATCATATCCTTTAAAGTACATGTAAATCTTAGTAGACAAATGCGATCAGTACTTCCGTTTCCCTGTCATCTTCCCATTATATAGCAAAGAAGAAAAGAAAATGATATCACTACATAATAAAAACATCACCTCAATTATTACGTAGCCTCAGCTACGAGGTAAAAGGAATAGAATTCACAAACGAGTAGGAACTTCACAAGTAAAACGATTTGCAGATAATGTTCTCAGAAATGTGTAGTCGTTGTAGAGGATTCAGCATGACAAATGCTCATAGTCCCAGCTGAAAAAGAAGTTGAGAGCTTTTCTAAAGTTTCCTAAATGATATGATTTTTTTTATATGAGGCTTGTATTTATACGGGCTTTCAGCGCAATTCTCTTCTTCTTAACTCCCTAATATTATCTTTTTGGTCTAGTGCACAATGAAATATTCGTGCAAAAAATCTCACTGTAATTTCACGGTTTCACATTTATGCTTCTATACATTCTCGCCTTCCATAACTATGTGATTCCTTTTGTATACGGAACTTAATTTGAATGGAACTACGTAAACAGAATTACTGTGGAGCTACGCTTATTCAGTAAAAAGGCTGTTTCCGTTTACAAGTCATTTCCTATCCTCTTGTAAAAAGTCCTATAATCGACGTTTTGCATGTTTCTCGTTTTATACACACACATTTTTTCCAACAAAAGTATGATTATGTAGCAATAACAGGACGAGAACCTTAAGTCTGGGTTTAGGAACACAAATAGTCAATTACCTCATGTAAAGTGTGTGGCATAAACAACAAAATATAATTAAATTGATAATAATAATAATAATAATAATAATAATAATAATAATAATAATAATAATGTACGAAATGGAACTATAAAAATTGGAGATTTATCCTTCGAAGAGGTGGAAAAATTCAAATATCTGGGAGCAACAGTAACAAATATAAATGACACTCGGGAGGAAATTAAACACAGAATAAATATGGGAAATGCCTGTTATTATTCGGTTGAGAACCTTTTGTCATCCAGTCTGCTCTCAAAAAATCTGAAAGTTAGAATTTATAAAACAGTTATATTACCGATTGTTCTGTATGGCAGTGAAACTTGGACTCTCACTTTGAGAGAGGAACAGAAATTAAGGGTGTTTGAGAATAAGGTTCTTAGGAAAATATTTGGGGCTAAGAGGGATGAAGTTACAGGAGAATGGAGAAAGTTACACAACACAGAGCTACACGCATTGTATTCTTCACCTGACATAATTAGGAACATTAAATCCAGACGATTGAGGTGGGCAGGACATGTAGCACGTATGAGCGAATCCAGAAATGCATATAGAGTGTTAGTTGGGAGGCCGGAGGGAAAAAGACCTTTGGGGAGGCCGAGACGTAGATGGGAGGATAATATTAAAATGGATTTGAGGGAGGTGGGATATGATGATAGAGACTGGATTAATCATGCTCAGGATAGGGACCAATGGCGGGCTTATGTGAGGGCGGCAATGAACCTCCGGGTTCCTTAAAAGCCAGTAAGTAAGTAAGTAAGTAAGTAAGTAAGTAAGTAAGTAAGTAAATAAATAAGTATGTAATAATAATAATAATAATAATAATAATAATAATAAATTATAATATCGAAACGTAATCATTTCAATTCACTTAATTTGGTACTTTATAATTCATTTTAGAGTATTTAAAACTATCATGCCAACTAACCAGGCGTCTTACGATTCCCTTTGCTATTGGTTTACAAATGAACGAAATATATATGCTTAGTTATTTTTAGTAGGTTATTTTACGACGCTTTATCAACATCTAGGTTATTTAGTGTCTGAATGAGGTGAAGGTGATAATACCGGTGAAATGAGTCCGGGGTCCAGCACCTAAAGTTACCCAACATTTGCTCATATTGGGTTGAGGGAAAACCCCGGAAAAAAACCTCAACCAAGTAACTTGTCCCGACCGAGAATCGAACCCGGGCCACCTGATTTCGCGGCCAGACGCGCTAACCGTTACTCCACAGGTGTGGACAAGCTTAATTATATGGATGCATTAAATGTAATACGTTAGTTCCAGTTTGTTCTTTTCATTCATACATAGTGTTCTACCCAAGGGCAGGTCTTTGACTGAAACCCAATATTATCCAATCTTTCCTATTTTCTGCATTTCTCTTTGTCTCTGCATATGATCCATATATCTTAATGTCGTCTATCATTTGATATCTACTTCTGCCCCCGAACGTTTCTCCCGTTCACCATTCCTTCCAGTGCATCCTTCAGTAGGCCTAGACAGTTTCTTCTCAGCCAGTGACCCAGCCAAATCCGTTTCCTCTTCCTGATCAGTTTCAGCATCATTCTTTCTTCACCCACTCTTTCCAACACAATGTATTTCAATGTAAATTTTGAATTCTTAAATCTTTGTTTGTTGGTATGTGAAGTATTAAAATGTGTTCGTATGTTTTATAAGTTGGCAATCATAATCACGATTGTATAGTGGAGACCTATAGGCCTAATTGTATCGAATAGTATCATCACAGTAACAAAAGATACACTATATAATGCTATACGCATATATTGAAGATTATTATTGTTTTTATAACCCTTATAACAAATAAAATATATGTAATACACTTAATTTGTTTTTTAAAAACATAAACAGTGATCGACTTTACTTCGCAATATTTTAAAATGGATCTTAAACTAAAAATTCAATGGTGATCAACTTTACCCTATTTAAGCAGGTAACTTCGATCACAAGTCAAATAAAAAAATCAGTTTTTATAGATTATAATTCAATTCTTGTAACGTGTCTTCATAAGTGAAGGATATGACGACAAAATGCTATTTTCTGAGGAACTTCGCTCCATTGCATAACCTCAATATCATTAAAAAATTGCAAAATTCTGATCGACTTTATCTTCTTCTACGGTACTACAGTACATATTTCAGCTAAATTTTTACTTGGTCCCTTTCAGTCGAACTTTTTGGGAAGGCATGTAGAGCTGAAAGGTTCTTCGCCGCCAACTTGATTTCACTTGCCGGCGACGAGATTGAAGAACCCTAATGACGGGATGACTTGGTCCGTGTCCCGCCATTTCATAACCCATTATCACTTTATCATCCATCAGTGTCAGCATTAGACATGCGCGGCTAGATGCTATCGGCGCTTCTCACTCCAAATTGCTGCAGGCGTTAATAATTGCACGAGACTCCGTAAGATGTGAAAATCGTTACTTTTGGCGCGATCTAAGCCTATACCGAATATTTTAGTATTAGTAGTAGTATTTATTTATTTAACCTGGTAGAGATAAGGCTGTCAGGCCTTCTCTGCCCCTCTGCCAGGGGATTACAACTATAATATGAAGAATAAAATTACAACCAATATTTTATTTACAATTACAATTACAATAAAAATTAAAGTACGAAAAGATTACCTGATTAATGAAAGCTAGACAATTTATCATAGAACTTAAGAACAAAGTATATTTTTATTTACTGAATTACAAATTAAACCTAGAATAACAAAATTCAATAGTGATGAAATTACCGGATATTGAAATATTTTGTGATAGATTAAGAGAAATATTTACAAGAAACCATGTCTGAACGAGTCTCAATTACTAACCAAGTGCCTAGTAAGTTTGCGTTTGAACTCAATTTTATTTCGACAGTCCCTGATGCTAGCAGATAGCGAATTCCAGAATCTTGGCAGGGCTATTGTGAAAGAGGATGAGTGTGAGGAGGTGCGATGGGATGGTATTGTTAGTATTGTTTCATGGCGAAAGCGTGTGTTCAGATTACGGTGGGAAGAAAGGTAAGTGAAGCGAGACGACAGGTACGAAGGAATAGAAGAGTTCAAGATTTCGAAAAGAAGGAAAAGTGAATGTAAATTTCTTTTCTTATCTAGTATAGTTTAAGCCAACTTATTGCTTCCAGGGATGGAGTAATATGATCATATTTACGAACATTGCTTACAAAACGTACACACAAATTATGAGCACGTTGAAGTTTCGTTTTGTTGTCGCTGGAAAGGTCAGTCAGTAAAATGTCAGCATAGTCAAAATAGGGAAATACAAGCGTCTGCACAAGGGACTTTTTTAAGCGAGAGGGAAGATGAACATTTATCCTTTTTAGCACATGGATAATAGAATATACTTTTCTGCAGGTTTCTGTTTACTGATATCGCTAGAAATATGCACGCATAACAAACATTCCCAATCCGGTTTAGTTAATGAATGTAACAGAATCTTGCACCAAACCATTCTGAAATGAAAATAAATTATTTCCCTCTAATAACTAGGTGAAGTTATCCCTATTAGAGGCCATGACAACCCATAGGGTAGCGGTAGATTAAGGCCTAACTTTGCAGACAATCGGGCCTTAATAGCAGTAGGGATGTCAGTCCTACGTGCTTGGTTTCTATACACCCAAGGAAATATAACCTGATATTTATTCCTCTGTGACTGAGGTTGTGAACCCCAGGGAAGTAGCGCGGACAGATTGATTTGAATAATGCAGAAAATCGAAACAGACACCATTCAGTTTGCAGGATAACATACATTAATATTATACCATTGGAAATTCTGATATATTGAAATCTAACTTTCTTCTTGAAAAAAAAAAATGTACAGAGAGTCGATATTATGCGGTCTAAATGGAACAGAACTTTATCTGGATAATCGAAAAGCGTAACTGATATTTTATCGGCAATGGATTATTACAATATGGTAGTAATTATCCTCCAGCAAGTATATTGTTTTTACGGTATTGATATTTACTAACTCTTGCATAGATTTAATACCAAAACATGTTGAATTTAGGTTAGGGGTAATTTCATTAATATGATTTTTCCAATTCAACACATTATCGATTTGTAAACCAAGAAATTTGGTTGTTGTTTCTATTATTTATTTATTTACTTTGCTAATAATTGTAACATAAGATATAATATATACAGAAAAACTTTAGCTCGCCCCTGAAAGAGTAGAACTCGTGCTCAGGGGCGGATTCCTGAATTGAAATTAATAAGTATATAATACAATTTGTTTTATGTCTACTACACAATAAGAATATATAAATTTAATTGAATTTACACAAGTATGGTCAAATTCTACAGTGTTCATAAATGAGATATTAGGCATACAGAGAAATAATTTATTACAGTTGTATGAACACTTTTTGAAAAAGTGTTCATACAACTGTAATAAATTATTTCTCTGTATGCCTAATATATAAATTTAAGTTTACAATTTTTCAATTTTTATAAAATTCATACGTAACTTTTTAAGTTTAATACTAGAACTATTAGAATGGACAAGATTAGGATATTTAAACATAAATTTGTTATATATTCTTGGGCCTAAATTACTACTATGATTAAATACTGTAACAGTGTTGCATTTTGGTTCAAACACTCTTAAAGAATTCATACCTTTTGTTTCAAAACTATGAGAATACAATTCAAAATTATTTCGATTGTTATGTATGAAAATTATTAATACATTTAATACTTAGGCTATATTTTATATTAATACTTATATTTTATTATTAGGCGCCTATTGTTAATTATTGCGCTTGAAATTTGCGAAATTGAATTTGGACAAGATTTAAATTGAATTATGTTAGTTTTGTTACAATTTCATACTAATTTATTAACTGACTTGAGGCCAGCAGTCGGTTGGTAAGCCTTAGCCCGTCTTGGGTTGTCGCGTGAAGGCTTATTTAAGAATAGACCTATAATGTTGTAGCTATTTATCAGGCACTAGAAGCTTATTGGACCTATAACAAGATCAATAGCGATACTGACCAACTTTTAAGATCGGACGGGGAGTATAGATGAGAACACGAAACATATAAGAAGACGAATTAATCTATGCCACCAATTGCAATATAAATTGAAACATTTAAAGACATGGACATGCAGACGTTGCGGAAGATTGTCTCAGAGGGTGAGAACAAATGTCTAGAAATATAACAGGTCAGTGAATTCTGCTATCACTGTTACTGTTGATGATGATGATGATGATGATGATGATGACGAAGACGACGACCGTTCCACTTTACGACAGTTGTGGAGATTGAAAATGAAAGTTTGTAAAATAATTATAATTCTTACCAAACTTCATCCATCATCATCCGTAACACTGACAACTCTGACAAGGGAAAGACCACGTGTTGCTGCGAGAAGCAGAACTGGAGTAAAAAAAAAAAAAAAAAAACATACGTAAGCAGTCTTCGTTAATGGAGGGAAAAATATACGTTTCTCAAGAATTGAACTGAAATTTTATGAAAGCAAGAAATACTGTACATATTTCTTCGTACATGGAAGACTAGGTCTAAATATTACATGATCACACTGAGTTTCTCTCAAGTAGCAGTATTATTTTATTGAACGACGATTTTAACTGTAGAGGGTATTTAGCGCCGAAATTCAACGTGAGCGAAAAATGCCAACAAATTTTGCCTCGTGTCCTTTGTTAGCGACAGGGCTCTTTTATTACGTGGGGCAAATCTAAGACACGGGATCAAAAGATTTATTAATTTCTTCTCTTCCGGAGAATGTCATGCTAATCCATTGCCCCACGAATCCGGGAATCTTACGGTCAACATGGTAACTGTGTAACCATCGAGACAACTTGCCCATAAAAACAGAGATAGAAAAAAAAAGAATATGTTAATGAAAGACTTACATTTATTGAGTAATGGAAACTTATACTGCTATGCATGATAAAAAAGTTATTTATGATACAAGTTAGTAAAGGTTCTCTTTTTGGCAAGAGAGTGTATCACAAAATGTTATGTTTTATGTTATGTTATGTTTTATGTTACGTTATGTTATATGTTATGTTATGTTATGTTATATTCAGGGGCAGGTATTTATGGAGATTAATTTTATCATTTGTGATTTTTACTATTCGTGTCGGCGGAGATTGTTGGAGATTGATTTGTAGGCCTATTCTTGGCGGAGATTAATGAAAATTTTGGAAAATAAAATTATTTTGAAATTGGAGTATTAATTCAGTATGAATATTATTTTCCAACTAATTAACATTAAAGGTTCGTTGGATTCTGGTAAAGGTGCGGTATGGCCAGTAGACAATATTTGTTGGATTGAGACTGTATTTAACACACATTCATTAAAAACAAAAAAAACTAGCAGTCCTCAAATTAACACTTTCAAATTATTAGTGACATGTTCAATTCTCCGTCTTTTGAATTCACGAATCTAATCAGAACACCTGGAATACCACGTAATGTAGCCTATCTGGATATATGACAAATTCAAGTGAAAAAAAATCCGAAAAAAAAAAAAACCTCAGAATATGAAATTCGCTATAAAACGACACAGTAGTAATAATTCGCGAATGTGTTCATTTATTTTTATTTTATTGGGTTATTTTACGACGCTGTATCAACATCTAAGGTTATTTAGCGTCTGAATGAAATGAAGGTGATAATGCCGGTGAAATGAATCCGGGGTCCAACACCGAAAGTTATCCAACATTTGCTCGTATTGGGTTGAGGGAAAACCCTGGAAAAAACCTCAACCAGGTAACTGAATGTGTTCATATTTCGCTATTAGAACTCCATTTCGCGATTTGTCGCGATTATTTTATCCGCATATTATTAATCAGAATCACTTAATTCGTAAAGATTAGTAAAAAATCTATTGTATAGATATTATGTCGTGATTTTCGCGATCATCATAAATACCCGACACTGGTTATAATTATATTTTCATAAACAGGGCTCAAGTAATAGGTTACATAAATTGTTTCTTGTTTGCTTAATCACTCATTTAATCCCACTCATACCGCCATTTTGGTTGGGAAGGGAGGTTCATTGGATCGCATAGTATAGGCTACATTTTACAAATGCGGGCCTCCCCGATCATGGAATAGACATCATGCAGGACCACCGATGAGACATCACAGGACAATCATAAGACAACGGACAAACACCCAGTCCCGTGGATGGAAAATAAATTTCTTCTCTTTCGAAGGCTGGGAATCCAACCTCGGACCGTTTTGTTAGGAAGCACACGCGCTATCCACATAGCCACATGTGGAGACAATACATAAATAACTTTAAAAATTGACATGAATATAGCCGTTAGGAAAATAGAGCAAGGCGAGTCATATTCTCTCGCAGAAATACGTCCCTGGCGCGAATAACCTATGAAGGGTCCACGGTGACCAGCCGGCTGTGAAAAAAACTTTTTGATGCAAGTGATGGATTAGTGTGATCACGATCAGCGTTTAATAAATGAACTGCGCTTATTATGTTAACGTTTATTAGATGCAACGCTAATGATAGGTAGCAAACGAGGTCAATGTTTCTCGCATGAATCTGAACCAGAATAAGTACTGCAGGCAGAATGCAAAAGCATCCGGCAGAGTTGCAGCTGGTATTGGCACCAGGCGAAGGAAAGTGCGGGCAAATTATTTCCAATGACGAGGAA